>JAPYZO010003199.1:0-15848 GCA_030522905.1 Torymus flavipes
GGAGTGTCATATGACACGACGACAGTTAGTGTAGCTTATCACAGCGGCTCTCATGGCGTTACTAAAATGTCTAACTTGCAAGCCAGAGATTCTCGAGTCAGATTCCAAGCTTTTTACGTATTACAGGAGAAACCTCGTATTATGTTCAATATTATTTATATAATTTGCAGTGATATTCCTGTCTGAGCAGGGTTTCTCAAAACCAGATAATTTTTTCTTTTAATTTTTATTACTTCTCATTAAAATAAAAAAACACTATTCAAAACACTATTAATCATATGTAAAACGATTAATTTTTTCTTTAAACGAGAATTTCCCTTCAATTATTCCCAATAATTCTATAGTTAACAATACTATCATAATTAATTAAAAAAAATGTTCTTAGGTCGAGCACACGTACAACGAGAAGCGAATCCTGCAGAGCCTGCGCTTCCCGTTCGTCGTGCACCTCGATTACTACTACAAGGACAACTCGTACATCTACATGGTGCTGCCGTTCATCAACGGCGGCGAGATGTTCACGCATCTCCGGAAAATGGGCAAATTCGACGAGCCTCTAGCGCGCTTCTACGCCGCCCAGGTGGCCCTCGTCCTCGAGTACCTACATAAGATGATCGATAACAGGGAAGAACGCAGGATTGGCTTTAGTTATGCCCCATCATAATGTTTATTTACAATTTCTCATATACGTTTTACCTTTTTCATTTTTAATGATTAATAGTTATTTTTTTTTATTAATTTATATAATATATTTATGTTACTACAGACAACACCCAATTCTTTAATCAATTTTTTAATCAATCCAATCAACTCGCCAAAGTACAATGATGAATAAAAGTTCAAAATTTCTGTTCCTCTTAATAGTAAGGAAACTAGAGAGAATAAAGAAAACGTCGTTTCACTAGGCAGTCCGACCGAACGAAAAATCATTACCCCTACTACTCCCAACAGGACGTGGACGTTATGCGGCACCCCGGAGTACCTAGCGCCGGAGATAATCCTGTCGAAGGGTTACGGGAAGTACGTCGACTGGTGGAGCTTCGGCGTGCTCATCTACGAGATGAACGCGGGCTACTCGCCGTTCTACTCGCACAATCCCATGAAGATCTACGAGAAGATAACCGCGGGCAAGTACCGCTGTCCGCCCTTCTTCAACGAGGACCTCAAGGATCTCCTGAAGAATCTGTTACAGGTAGACCTGACGAGGCGATACGGGAACCTGAAGAATGGGGCGACCGACGTGAAGAAGCACAAGTGGTTCAATAAGACAGACTGGATGAAAATCTACAATAAGACGCTGCAGCCGAGCTTCGTGCCGCCCTGCAGCGATTCCGGTGACGATAGCAATTTCGATAAGTACAAGGAGAGCGAGCTGAGGGTCAGCCAGGAGGATCATTACGCGAAGGAGTTTGCGAACTTTTGAGGAAAAAATGTATATCGGTGTATAGGAGCATAGGTATATTTTAACTACATTGTTTTTGTATACACATGCGATATATATCCGTTACCTCATTACAGTTGAATAAACATTTGGGCAGATAGTGAAATAAACTCTCGATTAGAATATCGGCTAGCTGCGCTTGTATATAATTATGTAAAATAAATTTTGCTAGGTGCGCTGATGCTTTTTTTAAATAATCAATTGTAAATACAAGAGTTCACCTAGCAACAAAGTCGACTACTGGCGCTTAAGTTGTATTCTTACCTTTTAATTGTTGAAAGTATTGACTTAAGGCATTTTGGCAACCAATTGTACAATAAAGCTCCTTAATGGACAATAGCCTTAGCGTTGCGTTCTGAGTGAATTTTGAAAAAAATAAATATTATATAGTTACCATGGTTATCCGTTAATAATTTTCGTAAACATAAATTATTATGTACACTTACGCATACTTCTTGGCAACTCGTGTTGAGCGCCTTTTCCCATACAACGCAGCCATCGGAGCACTGTTGAAATAATCGTATAAAATAAATTAATTCGTTATATTTTGTAATAAATTTTAATTACGAAACATTCTTAAAACGCTACAGCATTCGAATAAAATGCATATACTAATGGTCACTTTTAATCTGTGTTTTAACGAGAATTCAAGCTCGTCTGATACGCACAGTGCGATAATTCATAAATCTCCAATGTCGGTCTATTTCGCGACGATTGACGCCTACGCTAATAAACCTCGCATAGATTCGCGAACAGAAATTTGATTCCCGCTCTCTCTCTGCGCGCCTTTGCGCTATGCCCGGTTCTAATCGAATAAACGACGAGGATAAATCGTTACGACCTGTTGAACGATTATGAGTTCTCTAAATTATGACTTCCTGTATACGGCTATTAAGAGAATTGGAGCAGATCTGCTTGGATAAATATGCACC
The DNA here is from genome assembly GCA_030522905.1 of Torymus flavipes. Classification (NCBI taxonomy): domain Eukaryota; kingdom Metazoa; phylum Arthropoda; class Insecta; order Hymenoptera; family Torymidae; genus Torymus; species Torymus flavipes. The sequence continues at coordinate 2,374 of JAPYZO010003199.1, forward strand.
GGCTCTCGGACTAGTTGAAGCGTGTGTATGTTTTTATCAGTTTAATTGCTGAGAATATAAAGTAGCTTACAGTGTAAAATTTTAACAAATTTAATCAAGTGTTTAAAAAATTAGGATCGTACCTCCTCCTACCAATTGTAAACTTGTCTATTTATTTTGATTGTCGTCAAACCAATTAATTATGAATAATTTTCTTATTATGTTTATTTATTTATATTGACCGCAGTATTTTCGGCGATTCTCTGTCATAATATTGTATACGAATCATTTTCAAAGGAACAATAACATCTCATTATTTACATCACTTATTTACTTATTTTTTAATTCTCCCAAATCTCCTTGTCTTTACCAAACCAAACGACCTAACGGATTGCGACCCACATCGTCGTCTTTGTCATCACACGCGGGCGCGAAAACAATTTTCTAATCACCCCCGCTCGACAATTGCAGAAACGCGGATTCCGTAAGCCGCTGGCCCGCGCGTATATACGAATGACATAACGCTCTCTTTCTCTCTTTTGCTCGTCGCACGGCAATTACGCGATTTCCGCTGAAGTTCACGCACTCGCGCGTCCGCGCACTTTCGCGCATGCATGCATGCATTCATTCATTCATCGCGGGATTCCCCTCTCTCTCCGCGTCGCGTATTTGCATGCACGCGTGGTTTTGCAGCCGGTGATGCAAAGTTTTTACGGACGAGTGGAGGGGTTGAGTGTTATAGTGGGTTTTCGCGTGTTGGGGATTTCACCTTTCACCGTGTGGAAAAGCGCGGTTTCCATTCATTGATGAAATCGATTTTTCACTCCGCGCGACGTGCATATGCGTGTAGGAATAGGAATGCGCTGATAGTGTAATTTTATGAAAATGTGCATAATTAGCGCTTGTAATAATTCAAGAAAACGCTGAATCTAATTTACTGCTGTATTATCGCGGTTTTCTTAATTTTCGCGTTAAAGGCGTTCTTGGAATGAAGAAGGAAAAGTGAGCGTATGGAAACTTTTTTCAGAATTCAAATGGTCACTTTAGATATCATGTATATAAGATGCGTTCAATGTGCTGTGGCTGTTGCAAAATCAGTTGCTTACTTTGCGTGCTTAAATTGAAATTCTTATGGTCATTCGAATTTTTTGTTCTCTGCGCGATTTTATGAGTCATAAAAGCAGAACGAATAAACCTCGCGTATTATTTGTATACGTTAATTTTTTTTTTCTTTGAAAAAGGTAAAAAAAAAGCTAACTGCCTATTGTGCTGCTATTATAACTGCGCGTTTCTTTTCGTCTTCAATATTGGCAAACATGACGAAATTCCGGATTTCTGCAGAACCTCGGCGCGTCATATCAAATATTAATTTTTGCGAAACTTTATAAGTATATTACATTTGAGGTCAAGTTGCGCAATCTTTTAGAAACGTGCAAATGAAAATTACACATTTTCTTAATTTACAGCGTATTTGTTAATTTCAATAAAAATATTTGTTAAATCTGTGAAACTTTCATCACTTCGTTTTACGAGCTAATTATGCAAAAACAAAAATGTTCATTCATTTTTTATCTCCTAATATATCAATTTAATAAATGAGTATATAGTTTTCCATAAGAACTAAAAATGTCATATACAACCGACAGCAAACAACTATCTTGACTTTTCGTTTTCCTCAAATAATTAAATTACCATAAACCCCCTCATTTGTAACCTACACCGCTCTCAACAAAATCACAACTCTCACCCAGACGCCCCGTCGCCTATATAAGCGAATCCTGAAACAATGAAACCGTGGATACCCGCGATACGCTCTTATCAGCTCTAGGCAGATCCCTCGTTCCCTCTCCTATCACGCTTAGTCAGCCTCCGCAGCTAGACAAACTCTCCTACATAGCCCCCATACCCACACACATGCACGAAACTGACTCTTCACTCTCAGCTCCTCTCGGCTTTCTCCGTACAATTGGCCGCGAACGGCGGAAGCCCGGTCTATTGTCTATATGTCGGGAAGGGTCGTCGCGTGCGGTTATTTTTAAACGCGCTTCGGCTTCGCGTAAAACGGGGAAGGGTAATGGAGCGAGACTAGAGGGGATCGGGGGAGAGAAAGATGAGAGTCGTTTCGGATGGAGTGTATGTTTGGGTCGGAAGTAAACTGTACGTATATATACTTACGTGATCGACTCGGCAGCGGACCCCGCAGCCGACCTCCGTACCAGCATCATCTGCCTCGCCCTGGAAGCAGATAAGGAGTAATTCGGTTAGGAGGTGATAGATGTATGGATACGTGACGTGTGATGATCATTAGTTTTCATAATAAGAGCGTTGTATAGGTTTTTAATCTCGCTTGTTGGGAATTTATAAGAATTCGTGTATTAGGAAACCCCGATAAATGATCTGATTGTAATGTTATTTATATAGTGTTGAATGTTTCATTGTTTTCTCTTTGGTTTGTAAATTTTTAATTATTCGCAATACGTAATATATGTATATGATAATTAGTTGTTCGCAAATAGCCTCGTAACGATAATTGTATACTTTTTACACTGGCGCGTATAGTATAATTCGTACATGACTAAATTAAATTTTTTTATATACAATTAGATTTTTCATTTTAAATTTGATTTGTAATTGTATATGAATCATATACGTACAACTCTTTATTCCTTTTATCAATACTATTTTGTTGTTGTCAATGAATACCTGTACGAATCAGAATAATCTGTAAAAAACTTGATTTATGTTCGCAACTCAATTAAAATCAAGCAATTCAAAAAGGACTTTTGACACTTATACACTGACACGAAAATAACATCCGAGCTGCGTAACAATGGCAGAAAATTGATTGCGTGCATACAATGTCGCGTGTGAAAATGTTCGTCTGTTTAATGACATTGAAGTTATGAAATGATGACAAAATTCAATTATGCACGCGATTCCTCGATTAATTGCCAAGATTTATAAAAAAACGTATGTGACACTTGTTAAGCAGCGTTCCTGCATCGTCATTTTTAAATGGCCGACAAAGACTAATTATCGACTAATCAGTGAAAATCGTTTATCATTTTATTGAGTTACCCTATCAACTATCTCATTATCCCTCCATTGAGTTCTCGAATCAGTTCTTTGATCAAACTAATCTAAATTATAGCTATAGCACAACATTAATTCACGGTTCATTGAACCCTGCCAGTATAATCAACACACCCCTTAAAAAAACACATGCAAGAAAATAATAAAAATCTTACTAAAATATAAACTGTGTATAACTACTCTCAACATCAAAATTGTCGAGCAAGCGTGAGTGACAAATCGTCTAAACCGCCGTAATCGAGACCCCGGGGTCCACTCGAGGCACGATTTCGCTAATGATTCTGTATTGTTTTCGTGAAACCGAGTGTCTCGTCGTCGCGCTCATTCTTACAAACTCGACGGTCCTTGAATGCAGTTCGCTTGCGGCGAACGCAGACGCTACCCTATTTATTTAAATTAATACGGGGATATAAGTGGGCCTGCGTCGCCGACCCTTCGCTCTTTTGGGAACTTTAGAGTTTATTAAACAGAGTGTTGAGGAGAGTTTAGACTTTGTGCGTTTAAAATATATTTAGCGATATGAAAATAATGCACCTGCATGAAAAGTAAAACGGAATATTGAAATTAGATCTCGATCAGGGCTCTCCAATCGCCGCAATAAAGGCCTCATTGGGTTACTTAATGAGTTCCTAATCGCGACGCTTGAAACGTTATCGTGTCAAGGACTCGTGAATAGCTTTATAAACACGAGCGAAAACGATATTTTTTAGCCGCTACAATAGAGTTTAAGGTTTTTGTTTTAAATTTTTTCATATAAAAATGTTACTTTACGCGTTTTGTTCCAGTATTTTGATTGTCGTGTGGCTTGAAGGTAGATGACTGGAATTGTGCATGAAAGTTGGAAGATTTTTATTTTAAGAATACAACAAGCCAATATTGCAACTTTCTTGTATACGTATAGATCATCATTATGTAGAAAATGAGGTCATGCATTTTTCTGGTGCAATTAGTTGAGTTATAAAATTTTCAAGTAAAGTTGTGACTTTATCATTCGTAGTGATCCAGTATCATCTCATAATTTTTCTTTCCATTTACTTCTGTGACGAGAACTATTATCCCTATAATGCTCTAAGAAATAAAAACTTGCTTGCAAATATTGAACCAAATCATTACAAAACAATACAGATCCAAAAATCAACTATCATCAAAAATGTATACAAACTATTAATAAAACACTTTCCAATATTTCGAATTCTTCCTCTCAAACCTTCAAACGGTCACAAAGGGCGCGTCTCATTGTACATAATTTCACTCTCTCTTCTTCCTATAGACACCGTATACGCACACCGTCGCGCAGTTAAGCCGATTAATGAACGGTACAGTCGGGACAAAGAGTCTCCGAGGCCCATCTCTCCTCCTCTCAATTGATACGACCTTCGTATATACTCGAGCGCGGCAATTTTTCTCCGGGCGCACATTCCGCGCGCGCGAGAAGCGGGGGCGAATTAAATAAGAGAGTGCGAGTGAGCTGTCGTCGCGCATCGTGCGACCGCCGTCGTGGCTTTCTTTTTGCGGGCGAACGCTGATGTCGTGATGATGCACGATGAGAGTATGATGGTGCGCAGAGGTGACGCGAGAACAAGTGCAGTGTATATTACGGGGGGGATTGAGTCATTTTTGAGAAACGGGTGGTGGTGATGGGTGAGGTTGTAAGCGTGGGTGTGAAAAGGGCTTGGTTGCGAAAATGATGGTTGTGTGGTGTGAAGTGTAGAGCGGTTCTGGAAAGTGATAATTGTATGCCGACGAAGAATCTTGTTAGTGATAATTGTAGACAATGGATATGTATTTCGGCTTAAAAGAAAGTAAAGAAGTTTTTCAGCGTATAAGAGTGTAACACTTATTATCTCGTTAGAGGAAAAGGTCTTCCAAGTGTAGTAATGATGTGCTACTTATTTGTTTTTGTATACCTACTTATAAACACAAAAAAAAAAGATTTCTAGTTTTGTTTAAGAACTTTTCAATAACTTAGGTAATTTCCTTTTTATTAGCTATGTAACTTGGCGAATGGTTTAATCGCTAATTATGTTCCTTCTTTTTGGATGGTAAAACACGTTCCACTAACTTTTGCATCGTGCACTGTGCAATTAAAAAGATCTCCCAGCTTACACTTAAAAATCTAATTGAAAAAGCAACGATTCCTTACAAACAATTGTTGACATAAATTTTTCTTTAATTTTCATGCAAATTTGAATACCATTATAGCTTGTGCAATGTTCATAAATATGAAGTCACAATTAGTCAAGTTGTTTTTGCAATAGCTTGGTCATTACAGTCGTGTGCGCAATTTCAAATTGAATGTAGAAATTTGCAAAACAGTAAAGAAGTAATTATTTATTTAAAGAAAACTGTTGTATCCGTCGATTTTTTTTTAAACGTTAAACATACACGAATAAGGTTTAATAAAAATAGCGCATCACCGCAATTAAAATGATTGTCCCTGAGTTCCACTTCAAATCCCGATTTATGTCAATACCACCGGTAATTACCTATTCACGCGAGAAAACACTGCCGCGCAAGTCACATTTTTTAATGAAGTCCATCATAATTCTTTCCTATATATCGCCACTAATATTTACTGTGTAAAATAAACCCGACACTATTAAATCCAACCACAATATCAAAATCCAAAAATAAATTTTCGATTATTTCGACAGGACCCCATCACCTCGCTCCCCTCAACCGCTAATTTTCGCAATTAGGTCCATGTACACAGCGGCAGACGCGCGACAGCCTTGCTCGCGTCCGACCTTGCCTCTCTCTGTCTATATATGTCGCTTTTCACACTCGAAAGGCTATCGTACTTCTATTATTCACGGCAGCGCGCGAGCGGCTCTTTTTTCTTTCTAACGCATCGCGCTGCACTGTGTGTCGAGTACAGAGCGAGGCTTTCACCGGCGAGTCGGCCGGCTAATTGATAATTGTTTCCCTCCCGCTAATTGCGCGCGTAATGGACGGATATGCTGCAGCGTTTTCCCTTTCGGAAGGCGAATGTGTGTTGCAATGGAGCGTGGGGGTGGTGCGATGGTGTTTTTCTTTTTCTTTCTTTTCTGTGTGTAATGGTCGGTAGTTTTTGCGAAAGGCGCCGGTGAAGGGAAATAAGTGGGTCGGGAAAGTGCGGAGGAGGGAAGTTTCATTTGAAAGTTGGGAATTAAAAAATCGTGATCGGTAAAATGAAGTCGTATTTTGTGTGAATCGATGTTTTGTAGAATGAGGTGTTTGGTGTATATATAATGTGCGTTATTATTTTTGGATATTTACTAAGTATTTAATATAAATTATATGAGTCAATTTACACGGATAAGCTTCAACTTATTATTATGTATACATATTTTTTAGCTATGTAGACTTATTTGGTTTGGAGAAGAAAATAAAACGGTATGTACATTACCGTATTTTTGTTAAATTACAGTATTATTACGCGACATAATGTATTTGATATACATGAATAAAAAATTATGAAATCATTCTTGTGAATAAATAATCAACTTTCCTATAATATTTCGTTTATTTTTTTATTGCCGATCGCTGCATACAATAAATAATGGCTATAAAAATTAAAAATGCATCAAGAATGTGGAATAAAATATATTAAGGTCGTCAATTCATCTTGTAGAAGATCTCGTTTGATGTAATCATTCTTTTTTTTTTGGTAAGACTTATTAAAATGAGTTAAAATGTATAAAGTATAACGAAATAATGCGCATTAATGGTTTGAAAATAAATTATCCAATTGTAATGATTACCATGACGAGCCAAATGAGACTTGATGAAACTTTATTCAATTTCAATTTCATATAGCATTCAAACATCAATAGCGTGTACATTAACAAGAGTATATGGCTTACTTAAAATTTTGGTTGAACCTTTAATTTAATTAATAGAAGACGTTTCAGTATTTTTATAGTTTTGCAGTTGACTTTTTTTCTTCGGTTACTGTTAAAGCAAAAAGTAATAAACAATACACAATATTAAATAAAAAATAAAAATCCAAGTAAAAAACTTTTGTTGAATGTTTCAATGCACATTAAAATAAAGCGCGATGAATATATATGCAACTGCAACGCGCGCTATCTACACAGATAAGAATTACACTTTTCCGCTAACCACCATACATGTAATAAATATTATTCATCCGACACAATAATCATCTCCTGTTCGACGTAATACCAAATTGCAACTGACGTCAACCACAACCCTTATCTATCTCTCCCGAAAAAAACAATACTCCTTAAAAATAAAATTTTCCTCATCCACACCGGCATACCTATTATCTCACTAAACAACAACAGCACCGCACTCGAACTTACCCCATTTCCCCTATTTTCAAAATAAACACCGAGCACGCGCTTTTCCTTCAAACATCTGCTTACGTATACGCGTGGCCGCGTTAATTTCGAGATAACGCGCGTGCGCTTCGCCGCGCGCTGAATAAACCATTGTGCATGCGGCTGCCCCAGCGAGAAATGGCCAAATGTCCAGTGTATTATACGCTTGGACACCATCTGCACGTCAGGCGCGCGATATAGGTATACACGAGGTTAACGACGGGGACCCGCTCACGAATCTGGTCGCAAGCTGTGCGGCAGGGGGGGAGAAGAACAAACGTGTCCGCTTCCTTCGGTATAAGTTCCTTTTTCTTCCCTACAGGGTTCAGTATATAATGGATGATCTTGACGATTTTGAGTTTTCCTTCGGTATGAGTTTCCTTTGAAGGATATGTAATGACGAGGAAAAGTGGTTTGACGTGCGCGCGAATAAAGAAGCTCGTTGTGTATGGGTGCAGAGATTCGGTTAAGGAATGTGTGATTAGTCACGTATATAACAGGGTGTTGATGAAAATAAGAGTCTTTGTAATTTAGTTATGCACTGACATCATCATTGTTTAATTTGTGGTTTCTTAATTATAGCGATGATGATGGGTTATGGTAGAAAAAAAGGGCCTTATAATATCAACATTATGTTTTTAAACATGAGATATCTGTGTATGCTTTTTTACTCGTAAATATTATACACATATATATAGCATAGTTGCGTGCTTAAGGTTTATAAAGGCATATATGCAAATTCAGCAGACATCTCACGTGCTCACGTGTGTTCGTGTAATGAAAGATGATTCAAAACAGTTCGAATATCAACCCCTTTTGCTGCATACTTTAATATTTCACTGATATGAGATCTTGGAGTTATACGTTCCCCTCCATGCGATACTCCCCAAAAACTCCTTTCCCTTTATCGCTGTGTATGGCTTGCCGGTTTACTTATCAGCTTCATTATATCTTCGAGATTGCGGTTACGTTTTTTCTTAAGAAATGCTTGATTTTTAAACGGCTATTTTTGTTAATATACTAATAAATTAGCATGATTTTATATTTTAACGTTGGATAATAAAAATCTTTGGATAAACAACTATATACAACTTTAGATTTTTTTAAAACTGGTATAAAATACAATTAATTAGCATACAATAAAATTACTTTATATATAAGCGTTGATGTATAAGTAAAAGCAAAATAAAACAGCTTTTAATGTTTAAAAATCCAAACATTATCCGAATACACTTGAAAATCGAACGTTTTAAATAATATGTTTTCCTCGTAAACTAATAAAATGCATTGGCGTATGATTCACGAAAATACATACACACACACATTGCACAGTGTTTTTATACAAATACATCAAGAGTCTCTCTAAAGTTGAACTAGTAAAAATAACATTCTCTATTTCATTAGTGAATATCCAGTAATTCTACAGTAAACCAAATTTCCACTAATAATTATATTAGTTTCGTTCACTAATTCAACTTTAGAGAAAAACAGCAGAAACCACGACCATTTAAATCCTAGCCGTACCAACAAACTCCAAAAAAAAAATCAACAACAAACCCCCATATACCTTTTCCGGATCCAACCCGGGACACTTTGCCGCGCACACGTCCTCGAAGCTTCCCGCCCTCTCCTGCAGCTCCTCCGGCAGCAGCCCCCGAACGCTGCTCATCATCAGCAGCACCGCCACGAGCCATGGTCCGCGCGATCTTATCATAATCGCTCCTCCTCGCCGATCCCGTCGTCGTCCGGCCGTTCTTCCTCCTCAGTGCTGTCGCAGCTCCCCCCGGCAGCCGCGGCTCGGCATCGCCGCCCCACGTGCGCGCTACGGGACGACTCTCACGGCGCTTTGTCGGGAAATGCAAGCCCTGTCGCATATGGGATATAATATGGGGTGTGCGAGAGAGATGAAGTGGAGAAATCAATAGCGGCGATCGGGCATCGTTCGCCGATGCGCTTTGTTGTCCTGCTGCGATGACGATGCGGGAAGTGAGATGAGACACTATACTGTGGGTATATAGATATGTGTAGTTGCACTGTATTTTGTAGTTGCTCCGGTTTGCTTGTCAGAACTGCACTGCACGAGTATGTTGCGTACCGATGTTTCGGAGGAACTATATGTATAAGAAACTCCGATTTTCACATGATCGTTATCGCCGTGCCCTCCGCACGCACTGTAACGACAACAATATTCGAACTGTATTATACTTCGGCACTTCACTTTGTCACTTCTCCTTTCGACACCTATATAGCAAACTTCTCACGCGCACTTCCTCTTCCTCGCTGTTATTATATATCTCGCGCAAAAAGTGCCGACTATGTAACTCTCTCGCGCTCTCTGCGGCGGTCGCACATGCGATAGGACGCGCGCGTAGGAGCGGACTGCCGCACGCGCGGCGCGCTAGGAAAAAGGCGCAGCGCTCGCGCACAGCTGCCGTTGTCGCTGCTCTCTCTCTCTCTCTCTCTCCCTCTCTGTCTCGCTCGGACTCTCTGTGCGTGCGTTGTACACTGCGACCGCGTTATTGCTCTTAATCGCTTTCGCTCGCCGCCGCCGTCTCCTCTTCCTTCTTTTAATCGCTGCGTCGGTCGTTTCTTCTCTCTTCTTTTTTTATATGCGTTTCTTTGTATATAAGAGTAACGAAGGTTCCGTCGTCGTTGGCGGGTTCATTTGCGTGCGGAGGATGGGTTTATTGCTCGGGAGGATGGTCTATAGGGTAAGAGTTTGCGGGGATGAGGTCCGAGTTGTGGGTTTGTTTATATGTATAGAGCTTTTAATGGGATATGTAGCGGGGCAGCAAATGGTTGGCCGTGTGAATCTTATTTGAGAGTCGTTTATTATGTGGTGGGAAAAATTGCACGATGGGGTGGTAGCTGCAAAGGATTGGTTAAAGTAAACTGTATGAGTAAAAAATAAAAAAATATTATTGATAAGATTAATTTAATTTTCTTATTTTAAATAAGTCACAAAATACTTCTTAAAAGAATAACTTCTTGTAAGGTGGGTTATACAGATTGATAATTGTATTCATTTCACATTTCTTTATTTTTATAATATCTACCTATGTGGACTTATTTATTATACGGGAATGTTAAATTAAATACAGCCACAGTTATACAATAAAACTATAAATACCTTCATTTTAAGGTAAAAAATAATACATGTGTCAACAAATCCACGGGCGGATGATACGGTTCAAGATACGAAGTATCAGTGAGCGGGACCCGACCTGGTCAGCCTCGAAGTGTCGTGTTTACTTCGATCACCGAAGTTAAGCACAGTTCGTCTCGTCAAACTAAGTAGATGGGGTGAACAGTCTATCGCAATAAGAGAAGAAAGAGAAAAAAGAGAGTTTTAGAAGAAAAGTGTTGTGTGTGTTGTGTTGAGAAAAACTGTAGCGACGAATAATAGGGCTGTTGTAGCTTTGTTATAAAAATTTAAAATGATTGTAGAGCCGGAAGAAAGGAGAGTACTTAATGAAATTCAGAGGATTCGCGATATAATTTGGAAATATTAAGTATTACAACCACGAATTTCATATACAGCGTTGCCGCAACACCGCAGGACTTAACCATAAAACAATTCCACGAATTTTAGAGGAAAACTACATCGAGCCGAAAGGAAAAGAAAGAAAGTTGAGCCGTAGAGACAAATTGTCTCTTTTGCATATTTTATAATTAAAAAAAAAATTAAATTTAAATAAATTAGAAAACAAGGCAAATTAAATATTTTACATAAACATATTTATTTATAAGTAAAGATGAATCTTTTATTATTTAAATATTAAGGTAACAATATTTACTAATGAAAGTCAATAAGAATAATTTACGTTTGTTATTTTGATAAAGTCATAACGTGAATTCTTACAAGAATTACTTCTTACGAGGTAGGGCACAGATTGATAACGTCTTCATTTTAATTTTAAGGGAATATTAAATTAAATAAATCACTATTGTACAATAAAACTGTACATATCTTCATTATAAAGACTGAAAATAATACATGTGTAAACAACTCCACGGCCGGATGATGAGTACGGTTTGTGATTCGAAGTATCAGTGTCCAGTGAACGGGACCGGACCTGGCCAGCCTCGAAGTGTCGTGTTTACTTTGATCATCGAAGTTAAGCACAATTCGTCTCGTCGGCAAAGTGGATGGGGTGACAGGCGATCAATAGAAAAAGAGAGTTTTAGAAGTTTTATTATATCGTATTACGTGGAACTGTATTATAGCTGCAGCATAACAATATACAAAATGATGTTACTAGAGCCGGAAGAAAGGAGAGTAGAGAAGGACAAAAAATTATGTATTGTACCTATTAGTTATATAATAAATTATAACCATGGAGTGTTGGCCGCAACACCATCGGGATCCCCTTACAATTAGACGAAATTTAGAGAGGAGAAAATCGAGCCGGAAGGAAAAGGAAGAAAGTTGAGCCGTAGAGACAAATTGTCTCTTTGAAATTGAAAAAAATTAAACTTCTATAAATTAGAAAACAAGCAAATACATATTTATTTGTAAGTAATAATCTTTTATTATTTAAATACGGTATTTATAGTGTAAAAAATATAATCAAAATTAATAAGAATATTTGAATAGTAATAAAATGACTTCTTACAAGCATCATCCTATAAAACAATTTAGTGTTAAACTTATCAGTGTTTCTATACTCACACTTTTAAAGAAAACACATTTTTTTTCGGAAAATCGTTTAAAAATAGTAAACATAGTTTATATAGCGAACATAAAAATATTTTTATGTTCGTTTTTGTATTATGTATAGCAATGATTCACTAAAATTACGAAGAAAAGTGTGTCATACCGTTATTAACAAAGAAAATAACGTATTCCACAAAACCTATTATTTCTCCAATTTTTAATTTTTTGTTTACTTAGATGCAAAACTAAATAAAAAGCCCGACATCCAATTAAAAAAATAATTAGCTCCGAAAATAGATACAGAGTCAGCTACATATAATTATAGCCCTATTACATCCCCGACCCCCCAGTAGCAATGCGCGACTCAATCACATTAACTCACGCCCACGTCGAAAAATAGCGTACATAAGTACCCTGAAACGAATGGGCGCCAAATCCAAACTTTTCTCTCTCTCTCTCAGTCCGGGCGTCCCTTTTTTCTCATTCCTCCCCCGTTCCCCGAGCATCTGTTTCGGCTTCTCTCTTGCTCCCTCGCTCTCTCTCAGCCATTAAGCATGTACCGAGGCGACCAGATGACAGGTACCCCCATGTATTTCTGCGCCGCTCGCTTCCTAGTCTTGCGCGCGACACATATGGAGAGTAAAAGAGATTTCTTCGGCCTTTCTTTCTCTCTCTCTCTCTGTTTTTTCCATACGCGCGTGTTACAAGTACCACTTTCGGTGTATATGCCGCGAGTGTATAAGTATAAGCTCGCTTTGATCCCGCGCAGAGCTCGCGCGCGCTTTATTTTATAAGAGCTCAATTAGATAATACAAGTGTCATTGGGGCGCTCGCGAGTAGCACTCGTGCCGATTGGCTTATTGTTTATGTCTGATGATTTGATTGGGGTCCATTATTTTTTTCTTTCGCTCGTTTTCGCCTACATATGTGTGTGTGTGTGTGCCCGTACGATAGAAGTATTATACTTATAACGTATATAGCCGTTTGAATTGACTCATGAGTTTAGCGAGAAAGGACGAGGTCGCGATCACATTGTTTTATAAGAACGTTCTAGACTTTATGGTTGTAAAAGTGTTTATTTGAAAATTGGCATTGTTATATGTCGTTGCATAAGAAATACAAACCTTTTTGGTTGAAGATTAATTAGTAGAATTTTCAATTTGCATATAGATATAATTATTAGCCAATGAAATTGATGATGAAAGTAATGATCAATTTAGTAGGTAAATGTCTTATTTACAAACTCATAAAATAACAAAACATTTCAATAATTTTTTTAAATTTTGGTTAGTCATTAGTGATTGTATGTATATGGTACTACATATGTGGGCTGGACAATATCCTATAGGTTTAATAATTAATATTAAATATTTGTAAATATTATAAAAACAAATGTATCAATTTATGAATTAATAAGTTCT
>JAPYZO010003200.1:0-21158 GCA_030522905.1 Torymus flavipes
CTCCTATGAATAATTTTTAGTATAAAGGAAATATAGGAATTAATTTTTCATTAAAATGCATTCTATAAATTATTTTGGAATTCTATATGAGAGTCTTCGTAAGCTAAAGGAAAAATTCATTTTCATCAACAAAATCGATTATCGCTAATTATATTTTTAAGTTTCTTCTCGGAAAAAAGACACATAAATGACTTGGTGAAAGTAATACGAATGTCACACCTTCTCATATTTATTGATCACATTGGATCATATTTTCTTTACAGATTGGCCGAATTAGGTGAATTATAGACACAAAAGTATTTTGCTTCTGTGAAATACAGAAAAAAATTATTTTTAATATTAATTCCTTACTAATTTCAAGGAAAAAGCCTCACCTTTCTTCCCGTATCACTTACAATTAGGTTTTTTAGCTTCTATTTCGACTATAAACGAAATACTTGCTTTTTTGACTTAGTAAGACGTTCGATCTGTTGAAATTCGATAATAAAAACTTGCATAACAATATAGTGATCATTTTTAAACAATTAAAAACTATACAAAACGTATATTTTTCATACTTGGAAGCTGGCAACATGGGCTATTTAAGCTTTCGGATAAGTGAAGATAGCGAACTATAGAAAAATGGTCGATTAGCGAAGTGGTCGAATTATCCCGAGTTACCTTATATGATTGTATATAATATATATAATGATAGATTTATATCATATATAATTATAATATATATTATAAAATATATAACAAATTTTACGTGCTACAATCCCAGATTTTCATGTGATTTTATATGGCTATATATTATGATAATATACGTGCAATTGTATAAAAATTTCCCGAACTGGGTCGTAAAAACGATGAAAAAAAAATTTGAGGTACCTGTGCAATAAATTTTTCTTGCTATATAGGTCATACAATAGACGAACAATCTTTGGAAATCCGTCTTCTGAACACAAAGTGTACAAATTGTTTTCAAATAAATAAAATAATTTAAATAAGATAAATTAATGTTTGAAAAGATTTGTATAGATAATCCTGAAAAAAATGAAGTAAATTTTAGTCTATTACCAAAGTCATTATCAATACATATTTATTATATCGCCAATCACAATAACTGGGATATAATGATAAGATTTTTTTCTAATAATTCTTTTTTGCTCATTTAAACAATTCCAATTAATTTTTGCCTGCCAATTAAATAATAAATTACAAAATGAAAAATTTCAAATCTGCAGAAAAATGATTAAAGAAACACATACAATGGTATCACCATTACCTTAGTCTTCCATATAATTTAGCTTCCTAAAGCTATGGACTGTCATAATCTAAAAATAACAAATGAATCAACAACACCTGCCATCAAACTACGAAAATCTAGTCATCACACGGGGAGGATTCTCTAGCCACGTTAAAAAATCGAAGGACCTCAGAGGGGATGCGCTTGAAAAAAGCTACGGTTTCATTTCTGTGAAAGGCTCCTGCGCCCGTATACGCGGCGCTTCGCGGGAGTTCTTTCTCTTGGTCTCTCGAGAGGAGGCGAGCGCGCGCGCGGCGCTCGAGAGTGGGAGCAGCGCATCCCATTAGGCCCGCTATAAGGGATATCGTCGTGGTCCCAAGACTTTCAGTCGCAGACCGGTACACGCGGAGGCTATAGCGCGTCAGCGCGACACGGATATACATACAACTACATAAGTACGCGCGAGAGTGCTACGTCTGTGCGCGTCTGCGGGAGATTCACGCGAGAAATACTTATATACACAGCGAGCGCGAGCACGCGGAGAAGAGGACAGCCCGCTCGAGAGTGATACGAGATTCCGAGATATAGTGCGTGACTTTTTCTTTCAAGATCGCCAGAGAATTCATGGATGCTGACTACGGGTTAGTTTTCGACTTTTATGTTGGGGCTTTTTCAATTCTGCTGGTCGATTTTGGTTGTGCCGAGGTTTTTTTTTTTTTTTTAATACAGTTTTATGGAAAGTTCAGTTAGATTATTAGGAATATATTTTTTTACTTCGTTTGTGAGCATAGGATATAACGTTACCGTTATCTTTCACTGAGTATTCATCGTAATCCCAGGAATAAGCAAATGTATGTCAAAGATTTATGGCACGTAAAATAACGTTAAATCCATATAAAATGAAAGTTTTCTTATAAAAATTTTTCAAACGTTAATCTTCTCTGTCTATTTTTTAAGTCTTATATTAGAAACATTCTCATTTTTCAATACCGTCGTTGTTATTTGTAATAAGGTTAAATTCATCATTTACACATATATTATGTGTTAGATATTCTTACATTTTTTAACTACAGTACGTTACGTTGCAGATTGATTTAATAAGTATTTCTATTTTTAATCATTGTCTCGAGTACTTGTACAGACTAAGCGCTTCAAAGTCTTGGCGGTGACGCTACAATGCTGCATCGTTCGATGAAGTGATGTCATGACATAGCATAACTTCATCATAGAAGGCTTAGTAGAATTTTTCAAAGAACCCAATATTAAAGTAAATATTTAGCTCTTCTCATAAAGCATGTTGCGAATATACAAAATGAAAAATTACAAATATGCTTACACGTTCACGTTTGATAAAACACTCTTTTTTATATTATAATTATTGAGATAAAATCAGCGCCTAAACACTATTATATACTTACCATTAATTAAAGCTTAGTTAAATTAATTACACAAGATAAAACCTCGTATCTATCTACAACTCGAAAACTTAAATGCACAATTTTTAAGTACGCGATCATAAGGTTTTTTCAAGCATTTTAAACCAACCGTATATAGCTTATCAAGGTGCAAATAAGGATCTTGACGCAGAGTGATAAACAAACATGACCACGTGTTATCTCCCAATTCCAGGCTCTCTAAACAAGCCTGTTAAAGAGATTTTGCAATGAAAAGTATTTAATTTGCCATTACAGCGTTTGCCATCCAGTCGCTCGCAGTAACCTAATTAATCAGCTCTTCTATTGACCCCAAATACGAAGCTAATTAAAGCGAACGGCTGACGTTTGGTCGAATTAGAGAAACAAATTTTCTATTAATCAGTCGTGTACGTGTATAACGTAGACGTCTCCTCGGGGGCCAAAGCAAGTACCGTGAAATTCCCCGCGAGCGCAAAAGCGCGGACCATTTACCGCGCGTGACTGTCGCTCTTTTCGTGCTCGGCGGACGTGTGTATGTCACACCTCGCTATCTCCGTCTTCCGTGCGCGACGATGGCACTGAACTCGAGCGCACGCGCACACACCGTTATACGCGCCCGCGTTCTCACTCTCTTTCCCACCCACAGGCGTGCCTGTATGGCACCTATATAAACGTCTAGCGCGTGAATTGGCCATGGTTCTGACGAAGAACCGTTGCTGTTAAATTCGCCAGCGAGAGATAATTTCTGAAGTTGAAGAAGCTGCGAATTCAATACCACATTGTTTAGACTAGCGGGGTTTATATGTGATAACGGTGCTGGTTGATGAATGGTGTAACGATGAAATTATGCAGCCTGCTAAATAAATTGAATTATGCTTACCAGTAAATTAGGTGGGATTATTGATACACTGACGTAGATAATGGATTGAGTTACCTGTTACCCTCTCACTGATAAGGCTTATAATTTTCGCTCAATTATGCTTAATAGACGGTATAAAAAATTCATACTCTAATACCGTTTGAATTATTAATTTTAAACTCAGCAGTCGGATCAAAAAATTTTAATTATGCCTTCATGCAGCTATATACTTAATTCTGATGTTGATGGCCCACATTCACTTTGATCACTGCCTACTTGGTTATAAGCACTGTGACTTCTTCCTCGAAAATTAGATATTTTAAATTTATTTGACATTTACATTGAGATTGAAGATGTCTTCTGATTCAGAATCATTTCAAAATAGAGCAAATGAAATTTTTTATTGCATTTTACTGCCTACTTTCATTCTGCTGCACTTTATTTTCCATAAATTTTAAAGTGGTTATTCTAATTCTTTGCTTACTACGAAAACTATATTACTGACCCTGCGCATGTCGAACAAAATTAAAATAAAAAATACGTCATAAATTTGAACTTCTTGAATATTTGAACTCAATTTAACTTTACGATCTTTTTAATCTTTTTTTTTCGTTTTTTTTTCTCTTCTCGAACAAAATAAATTGTATGTTGGCCGTATAAAATAGTGTAACAGGAACTCACATATAGAATTCCTATAATTAGAAAACTTTCTGCTTTGGTGCAGTGCTATTGACACTTTTCCTATATATCATGTATCAAAAATCATTTACGTATTAATTTTCAGCCATGCGAAAAAATATATAAAACTTCCACGAAACCGTCCAAACACTATCACGCTGTTGTGAAATATTGAATGAATATAGCAATCAAAAGTTACACTGTAGAAACTATTCAAAAATTAGTTATATATAAAACCGGTGTTGCGTGTAGAATGTTATTATTGAAAACCATGAAAACGACCTTTCGCTTCACGCAGCAGCCACTTATTTCAAAATCAATTATCGTTTGCCGTATACGCATCTGATTAAAAAATTCTAGCGAAGAAAAAAGAATCGTCCCAACTCATGCGTGCGCTCGGCGATGCGCATCGCTACTTCCACATCCCCGCATTATTATTTACCGTTCCGCGCTCACGCACTCACGCATATATACACACACACGTGCCGCACGTGACATCCGCAATGTATCGGAACGTTACCACTTCACAAAAGCAATATCCTCTGCGTTTGTCTATACCTATATCGCCTCACGAGACCGTTCTCCTCGAAAAAAGAAAATTTCGCGCGTATCCTACTACTTTTGTCCGCGGCACCGACGCCGTCTACGGTATCTTTCCCTACCTCTCGCGCTTTTTTTTTGTTTCTTTCGCATTGTCGCCACGCGAGCGCGGGGAGGGACCCAGAAGTAGGGCGTGACACCATTTCCCGCGAGTATAGCTAGTGCCCGGCCGCGTCGTCTTGCGCCGCTGCGCCGGCGAGCGATCGTCCGTTTCTGCAAAAGAAGCCGAGAGAGAAGAGTCAAGAGTGTATGTCTGTGTGTGTATTTACTGCGTGTGCTACCTGCACTGATGTGCGCTTAGAAACGAGGATTTTTTAGAAACTTTAATTTCCGCGTACTGTTTGCACCGCGGCTATTGTGCCCATGTAAAGCTTTTTGCACTGACTCTTTTNNATTGTAATCGGGATAGGCATACTTTGTTTCTAAACTTGGATATACTTATGTTTTAAATGATATAAAAGCAACTGTAAATCTTCAACCACATGGCTGTGTTCATTATATGTTCAACTCCTGCAGATAATTCAAAAAATATCAATATTTTGATTTACTTGATTTAGTCTACATATTTATTCATTCCAATTGAATAACTGAATGGATTGCAGAGCCTATGGGCTGACAAAATCCAGAATCTTTATAGTTAGAGTCTTAACTTTGTCGAGCTTTCCAGTATGGCTGTTAACTGGATTGGTGTCAAGTATTAGGATTTAGATAGATCTACTGCCAATCTATTATACGAAAGATACCTCACAAAGAATGAAATTGATTGATTATGTAAATGTATGCTAAATGAAAAAATAGGTATTTAGGTTACATAAACTCCAGCTGAAAAAGTTAAAAATTACAGGAGATCGTTAAAGTTTAGCACAAAATTGCATCTATTTTTTAATAAAGCAAATAATCCAATTGAAGCTCAAGTCGTATACGCTCCGATGCCCAAAATCTGCTGGGGAAAATTCATCATAATCAAGTAATTTCAACTTCTAAATTGATTGATCAAGTGTCGTCCAAGAGTCGTATCCCCCTCGCTTAAAAAAAAAAATTAAGCGTCACGACGACAATTTCAAGGCATGCCCCGCATACTTTGCTTCGATGAAAGGCCAGAATCAGGTCTCACAACAAAACCATCACTTTACCGTCCCACCATCACGACAATCACGATACAATACACAACCCATCATTTCAGCCGCTGTACGCGACCAACTTTTAGCTATCCACCCGCCACCATAACTCTTAATTATCCAGGCGTTGGCGGTGCGGTAGCTGCGGCGATCATCGCGTAATTGGCGCCCGCGTTGACAACCGGAAGCTCGTCGCGCGGCGTTACCTTCACCTACAGGCAAGGCCGACGAACCCGCGTGTAACCGGATTGAGGCGACAAGCCTCCTTTCGTAATTGGATCGCTGGGCGCACACACGCGTGAGTCGGGGACATTTAGGGCTTTTAAATTTCGTACGTCCGCACGTGTGTGTGTGATATGTCTCTGCGTAAGTGGGTGTGTAATATGAATTTTTCAACGAGGGGAGGTTATTGGATTACGAGTCGCAAAGGGCTGTTCGTTCTATTTTAAGTATATACGTTTGTCGCGTGTTAATATCCACCGAGGAGTGGATTAATGTTTCAGGAAGGATGGATTAAAGGACCTAAGGGGCAAATGTTTTTATTCAACTATGCTTTGGTAATATAGGCTCTTGCCCTGTATGTGCAAAAGTTTTATGAATTATCAGAATTAGCGCGAGCTTAAAAGATTTTAAAGTACGACGCGTATTCACTGGCAAAACAAATTAACTTGAACTTTAACGGCGGCATTATAGAAATCGAGTGCTCGGGGATCTCCGCGGCGATTTTCACCCGTAGAAAGAAAGTATCACGCTCGCTGTTTGCGGTGACTTACGTTTACTCGCGAAATACTTCCAATTGTTGTCAATACGGAACTTTCTATTGTTTAATTTGTAGGAATTCCCGGCAAAGTATATATACTTTACTTTTGCTCTTTAAAATCCACATTGTATAAAGACTAAGCCTTTATCTCGCGAAGCGGTAATTGAAACTCAGTCCAGAGTGTTTCCAACGTAGCGAAAAAATTCTCCGAGAGAGATATATTAAAAATGTACATTTAATTAATATGATATGCGTACGTTTTTAATTTGGGGCGACTGCTCCGTTCCAGATCCACAGTACGAACAATACTGCGCGAGCATATTAAACGAATTAATTCCAAGCGGCGCCGCAAACTTTTTTAAATCAAATTTATATGTACGATAATTATTCGAACTGTATATCGAGCTTTCTTTTCGCGAGAGGCTTTAATTAAAATATAATCGATTGTCGAGCTTTCTTAATAAAGCGCTTCTATTTACATCTCAAAGTGTGCCTTCGCATTCTCGAGATTCCACTGGGGCTGCGTACGCGTGAATTTAGAATATTTCTTAATAACTAAATTTTGCATTCAATTAGCATTCGAATTTGACACCTGCTATTATACTGATCCGTCACTTGAAAATATTTATCTCATTCGGGCCCGAGCTTAAAAGCAGTTTAATTATTTGCGCTACAGTTCACTTGATTATTTTTTTATATAGTTTATGATGGCTCCAAACATGTTTCTAACATGATTTCTTGAAATCTTTTGTCCCACTGTTACAAAATGTTCTCTTTGAACAAAATAGAGTAATACACTAAAATTTATATTATTCTTTTATTACTCTAATATAAGAATATTTTCTTTGAAAATTTTGAGATTAATAACATAGGCACACAAAAAACACATGCCTGAATTCGGCATGAAAAACATGTTTTTTACGCATCTTGAGGTGCTGAATCCAAATCTGGAGTCAAAACGGGAGCTTTCCCAGGCCGATTTTCTTTAAATAGCATTTTATTACAAGAAAATCCTGAAAATCAGGACAAGGTTCACCCTAACGAGATTATTTGAATGCTTTTCCCTGGTTTCCAGAATTTACGTACAATAAAACTGAATTTAAAGAAACTTCTATTTTGTCTTCAGATTTGTATTCAGCACCTAAAAACACGTAATATAAGAAAACACATTTCTCATGCCGAGTTCAGACGAGTTTTTTTTGTGGGTCTTTGTAATTCTTTGTAAAACATTTCATAACAACACGCACTTTGGAATAACCTCGACAACACTCCCCGCATCGTTCTCCAAAATAAATACCGCTAAGAAGGTTCGCTTTTATCCTCGCGGAGTTTCTCCTTCAGCGTTCATTTATGCCTTCAACGTGCGAGAAGTAATAAAGCGAAAACTGCGCAGCAAAACTTTTTAAACTTTAAACGGCGCGCGCAAAGCAGGTAGGCGAATTCGGTGAAAGAACTGGCCGGTCCAATATTTTCAAAAGACCAAACTACGGTAGAGAAAAAAAATTAGCATGCACGAAATTCGCGCTCGCGGCGAAGGAGGAATAATAAGCAAAAAGGCAAACGAGAGAGAAAGAGAGAGAGAGAGAGAGACGGACTAAGAGGGTCAGACGCGCGCGGACGCGTTAATACGGTCAGTCGAAAATAATATCGGACACGGGTGGAGATCCGCGCGCGCGCGAATGTGTGACACCGAAACTGGTATACTGTTGCTGTCGTTTCTAACGGTACGGTGCCGCGAGTGTGTACACAATATAGCTACACGCGTTTGCGTTCTTTCGCTGTCTTTCTTTCATTCTATACCTCTCTCTCTCTCTCGCTCTCTTTGCGTCTGGTGCAGAAGGAAAACAGATACACTTTCTTCATTGAGGGAAGGCGCACTTGGCATTTCGTTGACTCAGAAGCAATTGGGTATGCAGGTGGCGGATCGGCGACGCGCGTGCGAGAATCACAATTGCGCGCGTAATTGTTTTCCTTTTTTTAGCGCCTAATTGGCTATGCGCAGCTCGGCATTCTTTCCAGCTGCGAGATGAAAGAAGTTCCAGGGAGGGATGGTGGGAAATATAAAAGTTATATGCAGCTGCGCGAGTATATTGATTGTGGCATCGTAGCTCAAGAGTTTTTGTTAATGGAAATTCGTAAAATTTTTCAATGCATTTTTAATGAGAAAATTCTTAAGAACATTTACTTAATAATATCAGTAATATTTCAAATATTAGCTTGATTTGCCTACAATAAATCATCACTTATTATGCAATATACTATAAGGATCATTTTTGCACGTTTATCAATTATCACATTAAATTTTGTATCAAGCAAAACTTAAGCTCTTGGTAATAATATAGAAATCAGTTTATAATTCCTATAATGAATGATCATCATCAGATAAAAAGTATTTTCGTTCAATATAAAATCATAGATTGAATTATAACATCGAGAGCCAGCAATTCTGGTATATAACTATAAGATATGTTGATGAAATGTTCACGATAATTATCATATCATTTAACGAAATAATTTTGAAATAAAAATAAATGGGCAAAATACACGTCATTTCTGAAAAATATTTTTGGATAGCTTAAGGTTATTGTTATGAATATGAAAATACTATGCAAATCAGAAAGATTATGATAATGCATGCAATTATAACAGCAATAGAGGCTCAAAATAACCATTTGCTCCAACTCAATTAATTATCAAGTATGATAATTGCTTTCGTTCTCCAGTTTACTCATATTAGTATAATCCTCACATAAATATTATGATTGAACTAAATGCATAAATAGCCGATAAAAAAGAAATTCCCGCGAAAGTAGCACCTCGTTTCTACTTCAATCACACCGCGACGCTAAACATAATAACGAGGCGACAAGTGAACGTGAGTGCGAGAAGCAATAAAAGTTTCGCATTCACGAGGATCTATAGAGACACATAGTAGGCGTAAAAAATTCCTTCCATCTCGCATACATATAGATAACGGTTATGCCGAGGATCATGAATCATCGCGGGCGATAAGTCGGACCTCTCGCCGTTTTTGGCCTCCACCTGTACCGAAAGTTTGCATTTACATAATTAGCACAGTGAGAGCCTGTTTCGGCAGTCGTGTTGTTTGAATTATAAATGGACCAGGGCATCGAAACGTTACGTGTATCACATACGTTTTGAATGCTGATTCGGAAGCATGGCCGTTTTACTTTTCAGCGAGTTCAAAATTTGCTTAATCATCCGCATCTCATTTCTGGGAAAGTCCATCGCTAAAATTTGTATTACCAGCATAGAGATACTAGGCTCCTTCTGACCTAGTTCGCCAAACTTCGCTGAAAGATCCTCAGATTTTCGTAAAAACATGCTGATGCCTTTATATAGCTACAGGCCAACTTGTAACACCTGCGATCGGCGCTGACTGCTCGATATCAATCAACGAGACGGCTTTCCCAGTACCCCCTTATCGCCTTAAAGACGACTCATCACGCGAACCATCCATGATATAGTATCATCAGCCATCGACGCGGCCATCACCGCACTCGTCATCGACCAAAGTTAACCCGAGTCCAATCTTATCGCTCCTTCAGAGAAAAAATAATCCCTCCGAGCCTGTATTTCCTCCGCAAATCTGCGTCATACGCGTAAATATAAATTCGTAAATTAATAGGGACAGGGCGCGCGAATGCGATCTAAAAATAAAGAAAGCTGATGCCGTTGGAATCGATTTCCGCCATGTCTTATCGACGGTTTTATCAGCGGAAGAATTTCGAGCTCCAGCGATGAGGACGAGGATTCTTGATTTAACGACGGTAATCAACTTTCGACGGGGGCTTCGCGCATGGCTGCGGACGACTATGCGACGAGCTGTATAATTTTTGAGCGATAGTATGTACGGTAATGATTCTTACGAATCGATTGGTAGGGATTATTGGTTTTTCGATTTGGTTGACCTAATAAACTCGCCGATCAAAAGAATTTTGCTACATACGAAAAATCTGGTGGATTTATCGACTTGTTGGAACAGTTTTAAGGATTCCCGAAATTTCTTTTACAAATGAATTTAATTCTCAAATTAAGATATGAATTAGAAATGCTGAAATATATTGAAATGTGATATAGTTCGTGGCTTACTATGTTATCAAGAACATTTATTCCTGCATATTTAACATGAATGTAATATTGATTTCGTTTTCTGTAATCAGTCTATTGCACTCTTTTAAAACAACAAGTTATTAAAAGATCGTAAACTGTGAAAGGCGATAATTATTAAACAATAAGCAAATGACTGTTCATAAAAGTCAACGGTCCTAAAGGCATTTAATTTTTCATGCATAAACTAACGATTTACCACCGACGAAATCTAATGATTCTTATCTCGAAGGAGAAAAAAATAAAACGCGCGTGAAAGATTCCGCCTTTTTTAGCGATAAACTGCCAATGCCGCTCGCGCTTGCCGTGCACCGGTTGCAATTACGTAAGCAGCGAGCGCCGACGCCGCCTGCACATCCACACATCAAACACACAGACACACCCACACACAGTGTAGTTTCGACACACAATACAAAGCCGCGCGCGTCGGGGCTCGGGCTCAAACTCCTATTACTTCCGATGATACGTCGTTAACTGGCCGGTTATATCCTTCCTTTTTTTTCTACCTCGATTCTTCCTCGTTTTTTGTGCTCCGTCTTGAATAGATCACTGCGACGACGTCGACAGCAACGACTTAATTAGCGACGATAAGAATCCGCGAAGGAGAGAAGAGGATTTCAACAGTTCAGTTTGAGACAAAGTTGCATGCGTGTTGTGGTGCTGCTTTTTTGACGAGTCAGCGGCGTTTTTTTGTTATTTGTAAATTTCGACTTTGACGAGTGCGTCAAAATGTACCTTTATTTTAATAAATATTAACGAAAGCTTGCATGCTAAATTTCCGAACGCGAATACAAAGCAATTTATTTATATTATTGGTGATTACGTGTTACTTACAAAAAAAAGTATCAACGAACATTTCCATTCTTTGAAATCTCTTATTTATACGAGCATTAAACGCGAGAAGAATTCATGCTAATCGTGATGCACGAGTTACTGGTGTACGCGCTCGAATAATTTACAACTGAATTTGTGCCAATGCGACGTTTGGATCAGCGCCGCCTTTATTGTCGCCTCGAGAATAGAGCAATACATTTTAATTTAGAAGTGACAAGCGTAGAATGGATTTCAAAATAATTTACAAAAGAATTTTGGTAAGCAGCAAAAACAAAATAAAAATTCATTATCGAAATAATTATGAAATTTTCGCTTATAATATATCTTTAATGTTATTTAACATCCGATAATATACTTTAATGATAATAGCAGAGACTATCTTTACACATATATCTGAATATTTTTTAAAAATAAATTAATTACCTCGTGTAGTGCGTTCGTCAAGTGTATTATCCGCAATGAATAGATATAAAATAATTTAGTACCTGCCCAAAGCAGCTTGAATGTACGATAACGTGCGATGTTTTATCATATATTCTTTTTTAGCCTTTTTACTTTAACTCAGTTAATTGATATAACAAATATCTCGATTGCTCACTTCAAGTACGGTTATGTGCATTCGAATACTTGTCAAAGGAATTGCCTTTATAATACATATATACCAAACTGATGTTAATGACACTCATGAACCTTACGATCCCGTAAAAATGTCGTTTCCCAAATGAAACCGGTATTCCATCTCCGTCCTCCGCTGGCACAATGCACTTTTCGAAATTCTCGAAAAGTTCCCTACTGCTCAAAACCACGACGAGACAGCTTCCAGTGGTCCCGTACAGCGACGAAAAACATTCCTCGATCCTGTCGACGCACGGCCTTGTGTAAACATCCGCGTGCCCCGCTCCGATCTCTCCGCTCCACATCTTAGTCATCATCCTCGCTTGCTCAGCCGTACTTACCGTACATATTCGCGATTGGAAGGTACAGGTGACTGCAGCAGCCTCCTCCTTCTCATTTTCCCTTCGTCATCTTCGCCTCGAAAAATCTCTCGGCGGGTTATACGCGCGTGCCACAGCGTCAACGGCCGCGAGCGACACACTTCGGGGTTATTAACATACATTCACATCCGCCGCTGCCGCCGTCGCCGCATCCAGCCGCTAGCTAGGCTATACAGAGGAATGTGTATTTGCGCGCGAGCGCGAGGTTATACCAATGCCAGGCTCTATATACTCTTTGTCGATGCTCGGGGATGATTGGGCGGCCGGCCGAGCGCGCGCGCGAGTGCTCGCTCGATAATTCGCCTGATTAGCGGGCCTTGTTTGCTCGGTTCCCTCGATTTTGGCTATTGTTCCACTTTTTGGGTTTGTCGATTGGTTTGGATAGGCAAAAAATCTTGATATAAAAAGGAAGGCAATGAAGAGCTTGTATTGTGCTGAATACGGTATCTAAATGTGAATCATAAAAAAGGCTTTTCTTTCTTTCTCGAATTTTATTTATATCGCACAAGTGGATCCGTTTCTTCGGGTACAATGGTATTAATACACATGCGTGATATTATCTATATAAGTCAGGATGTCATTCACGTTTGAGGAAATATTCATACTAAAAGATTCACCAGGAGCTCTCCAATATCGAATGCAAATATAGCTAACTGATTGATCAAATGGCTGCAGAATTGGGATCGAAATAATACGATTTACATTTAAATTGCATGCGCTCTTACCCAATGTTTGATTAAAATTTCCTAAAGTATCATTTTTATTATACACTTACTGTGTAAACGTTTTACGAATTTCAAAGAAAAATTCTACTTCAGTTAATACCATGAAACATAAATATTGCTAAAAGAGTTATTAACCGCAATCTCTATAATAACAGTGTAATTTTTAAGACACATCATTGAACAAGTTCCCAGCTATTAAATCTAAGAGAATTTCTTATATGATGTAACCACACATGGACAGTCATTACAATACTCAGGATAACCATAAAACAGCAACCCAATACCTTTAACTTTGTCGATTATTCCATGTCTGGTGAGGGGAAGTAACATGGCTAATTTAAGGAAGTTTACTCTGTAATTAAGTAGTTTTGCGCAACAACAAACGTCTGATCACCTTATTGCAGTTATGAACTTATAATTGTTACTACAAATCTTTTAATTATTTTTCAACTATAAGTGTAACATTATACAATAAAAAAAGAAAAATTTAGCAATTCGCATTAATATAAATGGAAAGATTATTTTTAATCAAAAATGATAATTCCATAAGGAAACAGCTTATTCTTCCGCATATAGATCCTGTTATTTCCCCACCCCAGCTCTTTCGTTTATCGCAAACAATCACTCGACCGCATAACAGTGAACTTCACCTCTTTCTCCCACCCTGATTGCATCACCGCCGTTCTCCCCATGACTCTGACAACCACGAGGACGTACAGACATACTTATTGTGCCTCTTCTCACTCGCAGGCATGCGCGCGCTAAAGTCACGAGGATCAAAGTCCACAAACGCGAATTAGTGACGACGACAACGCGAAAGGTTCAAAGTCCATCACCTTTTTACTCGCCATCACTCTATGTCATTTACTATACATTCTGCTGTAGACATTTGATATAGCCCTGTTGCTAAGTGCGTATTTTGTAAATAGATAATTTCTTCGATACGAATAAAATTAATTATAAAATTATATTAAAAAAGAGTTATGTATAGCAAATTTATGTCAAATTAAAATTCCATTGCCCTTGATTGTAGACCTAATGAGTTTACTAATAAAAGTTGGCACCTCGTTAGAATTTGAAAGTTTACTACAATCGATTTCGTATAAATCTCTAATTAAGGCCTATTGAATAAATGTCTCAATTTCCTGGCCGCACTACATTTCGATAAATTGAACTAGATAAACGACATAAAAGCCAGTTAATATACATTTTATAACTGTAAACTAGTTAATTCTAACCATCATTTGCAAATCCTAATATACACATACACACTTCACGTTTTAACGAGACAATTCAATTGTAGCCATCGAATTATCAGGTAATTAACATTTAAGCTGCGTTTAATCTGGATCTTCACTTCTACAAATCCTTTAAGTTTTCTTCAGTTTTAGAACAAACACTGCAGTTTCATTTGTATACAAAAATATATCAATCTACTTTTGCTACGTAGGTACATGTAAAAAGAAATATGACAAATGTGCAATATGATTATCTGTATATATAATAAAACCTTGCAATCTTGACATTGCCAGCGAGTGCAACGTCAGCGCGTCCACTCTATAATCTATATAACCGCACATGTGCTCTGCCCGACCCACAACTCCCTTTTTTCTTTTCTAGTTATTACCACTTATATCGTTCACTGTCCGACTTCTATTCCATTATCGCACACTCTCTAGAGCGCATTGAAACAAAGCTTCGCACCTCCATTAAGACGATGCCAAGATCAATCCGAGCAGCTCTCTTCGCGCGCGCCCCATCGTCCACTTCCGTCCGGCCCTCAATTCGCTCCAATTGCCCGCGACTCCTGTGTCAACGGCCTAAATCCTCGATGATATAACCATGCCGGGACACAATGAAAGGCGTCGCACATATATACTTACGCACATTGCGCGCATCACGGAGTTTCTTTCACGGCTGTAAGCCATCGCATCTCCCTCCACTCGGCGAGAGCCTTTCTCTTTCTCTGTCTCTCGCAGCGAGTCTGGAGAGAGAGAGAGAATCTCCCCCGTCTCGACAAATAAAAAGAGGGTTCCCCGGCCCTTATACATCCAGTTTGTTGTGCTGCCGCTTAGTTATTGCGCTGCCGCTGTGGTGTACACGCGCACAGTGTGCCTGCAGGTATATATAGTGCAGCCAGCTCGGCCGAGCCTGCGTTATAGACCTTTTTGTTTCGCTTTCATCGGGAGAATAGTGGAGTATAGTGTACTTCTCTATCTATCTATCTATCTATCTCGATTTCTTTGTCATTGTGCGCTCGCTGATCAGTCGATATTCTCGGGTAAGAGCTTTGTTTGAAGTCACTTTTTGACTATGCTAATTTTGTTAATTAATTCTTGACACAAAGTAGTGAAATTTTTATTCCTAAATACATACAACAATGTACTGTTGAGCCTTCGTAAAAAGGATTTTAAATAAAAATTACATGCTGTGTTCTTGATAATAGATTAATGAAGAATAATATCAAATTATTGCAAAAAATAGTTAACATATCACAAAATCTGTATGGTTTGGTCAACACTATACCTATGAAGAGTACACAAAAATTTATTATACAATTACACAAATGATTTGCAAAGATATAAAATAATATTTAATGTACATTTTGCACATTTAATCTAATTTTTATCTTAACTACATCATGGAACACACACATTTCAACTTTATTGACATTTACTGTTTGTTACCGTACATCATTGAATGTTTGTTCAAAAATCAATAGTTATTTATCTCTAATAAATTGCATTCGATAATGATAAATGTATATATACACCTGTAAATGGCTAACACTTCCAAATATACTCCATCATAATAACAACATTCTAAATTAACTTCTATGCTATGCTAACTAGCACTATACATATTTTTCATGTGTAATAATCGATACGAAAATTGCATCCACCAAATATATATTATATTTTATTATTAATAATAATCACGTACTAAACTTGCAAGCGACGTTGATTACTCATATTGCATTAAATAACGCACTTGTGGTCTACAGATATATAGTTAAATACGCTATAAAAACGACTGTAATAGTAAAAGGGGTTTATAGGCAGCTTATACTAATACACAATTTTTTAAATTATTTATTATTATAATTAAGGTAAATTGATTAAAGAAAAAAATTATATGAATCAAATAAAACCATTAAATTAAAAAAATTAATTATTTACTCAATTAAGTCCTGAATTTATGAAAAATTATGTTTCTAAACTTTAATAATAATTTAAGTTTAATGTATATCAAAAATATTAGTTGAAACTTTTTTTATATTCAAGTTACTTCCTAAAGTGTGTGAACCCAATTAAAAAGTAATATATATTAATATTTAATCATTTGACTAAAAATATATTTCACTAAAGTTCTATTTCAGAAATATTGCAGTATACTTTATTGGATATATAATTAACTTTAGTACATTTTACTGAATTACTGATTAAACCCCTTAAAATTAAGTATTTTCAATAAATATTTAATTTTAAAGTCTATTTTGGATATTATTTAAAAAATCTACCGCATCCATTAATTTCGAAACCACGCAGGCTAAAAATGTCCAAGGTACTATAAATTTGACAAACAAAAGAGCGACTTCCTCGCGATCCTTACCCGCCTGCTCGCGCGAGCAAGAGTCGCGAGGGAAGCGAAAACGTGAACAACCTCTCTCGCGTGACACAATAATACGGCTTATATCGATTGTGGCACATTTTCACCCAGCCACAGTCTCTCCCTCTCTCGCTGGTTTGCAGCAGTAGCAGCACAGCAGCTCGGAGCAGCCACTACACATTTTTAACTGGCTCCGCGAGCTCGCACCTGACGCAATCCTCGCGCATGTATATATAGGTATATAATATGCACTCGGACACGCACATACATATTAGCTGCAGAAAAGAGAGAAAAATAATGTGTATATATACACACATGAGAACCCTGACACGCGACGCGCTTCATGTACACGGTAGCTTGGCCAAGAAGGCGTGCGCGGCCCGCTAAATTGTATAGATTTTTTCTTTCTAATGCACCGCTTTATCGCCAAAGCGTAATTACCAATCGCGGCGCTTTTGCGAAAGTTTTCTTCTCGTGTATATATAGTTTTTCTCTCATTTTTTTTTTCTTCTAAGTATATAGTGTGGGTGCCGGTAGTGGTGGCGCCGATGTTCGTGACCTCCTTAAGCATGCTTCGTTAGTGCCGGCGCGTTCGCATGTGGCGAAAATCAAATTGATACCTGCGCGCGCTGCTGCCGCCATCGTCGCGTTGCATAGTTGGGAGGATTTGCATTGCGACGAGGACTAATGAATCGCGGGCGGCTGCCGCGAGGCGGAGGGCATGCCAATTTTATTCGGCGTCGATTGAAATATGCGTTATCGAGTTGCCTTTCGGACATTATATAGGGATGCGATGGTTACGAAAATTAGAATGCATGTAAAGCACTTTGGGGTATTGATTTCTTGCGGAGTATTAAATTTCGCTGCCATGCCTCGCTCATACGTCGTAATTAACGTGCGGCTTGCAAATTGAGCATTTTAACCGAATCGATACGTTTTGGTCATTTACTAAGTCATATATCTGATATAACGGTCAATATATAGACATAAAGGCAGCTTTGATTTTCTTTTGACGATTGCTGCTTTTTATTGGCCTATATTATAAATGTAAATTCGATAAAATAAACGGCACTTTGCTTGGTATATCACACAGCCGCATCGTTAAGATTTGTACCTATATATCTAACCAGTGCCAGCCATTTACGCGCTGTCAATCAAAAAATGAATCCACCCAGCGAGCCATTCTTATCAGTCCTCGCCTCGTTAACCCCTCGCCCACCTCCTTAACAGCGACAATTGCCATTGCACTTTAGCTGCAGCGCCTTCGTCCAAGATCATGATGATTGTTCATATCGCACAGCTACCGCTGCCGCAGCATCGCGTCCAAAGAATGCGACTCGACGCGTCTCTTCCCACACATACACAGCAGCAGCAGCAGCAGCTACATATAGGTGATACTACCACGTGGCTACGGATTAGCGGCTCGGCGATATACGCCGCGTCTCGTTTGGCCACACGGTCTTAGACTAGTCCGGTCATTGTGTAGGGCCATACATTCGTGAGCCAAAGGATTGCGTTCCTCGGATTTGGGTTTTACGGGTGTCTCTCGCTGATTTCGCATTTAAAATAGATAAGTTTATTTCGTCATTATTTAGATCCATGGTTATTATAATAAATTTAATACATAAAAACAAATCTGCGCGATTTCCTGAAACCAATATTTATCTTAAACAATATGCATTGAATTATTTTTATTTTTGGCAGGCTAAAACGAAAGAATTAACTTTAGCTAGAATACGAGTATTTTTAAATAATGAGACCCAAAATAACTTGATATTGCATCACTTTGCACCATTCAATATTAAAATCTAATCATCGCAAAACACAATATACGTTTAAAAATAAAGTTTTGATTGCAATGGAAGCCAGTTCCAACGAAATCACGATGAACCACAACGAATGATATAATCAACACGCTTATACTCTCGGCCGTTGCGATTTATTCATAATTATACACAAATCGAATATTCATGAATACACCAAATTCGACATCACTAAAAAATTTCATTTTGTTCAGATGCGAAAGCAATTCTGCATTCTCTTGTAAATGAACAATAAACATCTCGTGTAACTCCAGTTTCTTCATTCCCACGTTCAATCAAATAAAAGCTAAAAAAATCCTGGATAACCATGGCAGCAGCAGCAGCAGCAGCGCAGCAGCACTACACCGCAAGTGCCGAGCTCGGAGCCCTACAGCGAACTACGCGGCGCTCGTCGTCGCCACCCTCGCGCGACGTGCGCGAGTCGCTCCGGCCGCGCCGCGAGCTTTCATTGACAAGCTCTTTCTTTCTCCCCCACGCGCATGCCTGCACACACACGCAGACCAACACACACACATGGGTTATCCCTACGAAAAAAAGAAGAGAACCGCCGCCGCCCGGCTGCCGGTGCTGCTCTCGATCTCGAGCATAACGGGTTTTTCCCGTAACGGGGTCGCCGGCGTCGCACACTGGCCTAGAATCCCACACGCGCGCGCGCATCCGTTTCTCTCTCTTCCCCTCTCTCTCTCTCTCTCTCTCTCTCTCTCTCTCTCTCTCGCGCCTGCGTCTTCGCCTTCTTTTATCGATGCGATATAAACGCGTAGGTGTGTGTATGTGAGTGTATCGAAAGAGAGAGAGAGAGAGAGAGGAGGAGGAGAGAAAGATAGATTTTTAGAGATTGGAGGATGCGCGGCCCCGCGGGGGCGACGTCGACCTCTCGCGCGAGAGCGACGCTGTGTCGTATACTCAAGTGTATCGACGTTGTTACATCGATTTGTTCGACACAGTGACGGGGAGGGAGTCACGGTGTGATCTGTGTCGGTGCTGATTTTTTAATGCTACATTTGTGGAAGCAATTTCAGTACCGTACCTCGAAAACGTGAAATTTTAATTTTAACACTTTTCTTACAGCGTGGATATGTGTTTGCATATCCGGAAGGTTATTTGCTTACTCGCCTTACTGTTTTATGATAAATGAGGCTTGCTCGCGCTTTGTTTACCATTATTTTTCATTAAAAATTTTGTCACTCGATCTTCAGATAAAATTTAATAGCCATATACCGAGATGAAAAATTAAAGCAGCGCGTAAATTAGTGCCATTAATAACGGCTGTCAAGGTACCAACGATGCCCACGTACACTGAAAATTGAAAAAGTACTCAATTGAAATAGTTAGAATAATAATCCTGACAAAAATTAATTAATCTTTGCCTCATTTTAATTTATACAGAAAGTAAATTCTTCGAGATATAATACATCTGTAATATTGTCCTACCCAATCAAACTTCAGGAGAGAAACTAAGAAAATAAACACCGGCTCGATAAAAAATAATCAACAAAGAGAAAAAAAACAAGGCTCATTCACCTTTACAAGCTCCAATACACATCACACACAAATTACATTTCCGAAGCCGAGCGCGAGCAAGCTGCGCGCGCATTAACTTCGGTCTAAGAATGTCGCCCGGTTATCCGGTAATCTTTGAATTATCCAGTTGAGGAGAAGCGAGAGAGAACGCCGACGCGCCTCTCTCTCTCGCGCCGATTCATCTGCAGCACCGAGCCACTCCTTCTTCGACGATAGTCGCGCTAATTAAGTCTGAAAGGAGCCGAGCTTGCAGACTCTCTTTCTCGCGGCGACCCGTTATTTCTATATCGTCCGCAGGGCGATTGCTTCGCCTTCGGCTTTGATAATCGCTTCGATCGCTTTCTTTTCGTATTATTCCTTTTGTGATCGGCCGCGGCGTCGTCGGCGCATTGTGTTGCTAGGCTCGTCGGCAGACGAGGAAATCGAGATTGATTAAATACTCGTGTTTAGTGGATGATAGGCGCGTTTGAGCTTTCTTGTTCCCTGGGTTAAGATCGAGTTCATTAAGGGGTGTGCGAACTCAGCTGTAAAAATACTTTGCTCATTCTCATATATTAATTTACGAATTGATTAATTGAACAAACGTATATGACAATCTCAATTGCGTTCGATCAATATTTATTTTCTTTTTTTTTTATCAATTATTATCCCGTTTTTTTATATATCATCAATTAACGTCATCTATTTTAAAAACTGAATTCATTTCCTTGTAAAAGATTTTTTATTTTAATATGACAATTACATATTCAATGAAAGTATTACCACTTGTTCAAATTATTTGTGTATCATAATTTGTTAGAAGTATTTATCAAATGATTAATATATTTTTTCATGCAAAGGATATTGACAGTTATACTTTGTC
>JAPYZO010003201.1:0-18415 GCA_030522905.1 Torymus flavipes
TTCCAACATTTACCTCACATCCTAAGATTTATTTTTAAACACAATAAATAATCTTGGTTTATACGCTCCTCTAATTTCCGCTACTTATTACTTATCCGTGGGCATAGTCTCTTTATTTTCGTGTTAACAAAATTAAAAAGTGTGTAACGAAAATTAGTTTTGTTTTCTTTTGTTTTTTATAATTTAAATTTGGCACTAAATGGAAAAATTTGAATTTAATTTTCTGTAATTGAAAAAAAAAATTTAATCAGCCGTAAAAAAACCTAATTGAAAAGTAAAATAAATTGTGCAATGCATCTAGAGCCGTGCAAGCAGATTTTATACCTGCGAAAACCGTTTTAAATGCCCAAAAATACAATAGTAATGAAAGAAGACGATTCAATGTGATTGTATCTTGAAAATGGGAATTTAAATAAATTATCCATGTAGGTAAAAATTAAAATTATGTTCACATTTAATGGGTGGGGGGTTACGTAGTATATTTCTGGAGTCTTTATTTTTGTTAATACTTTTACTAAACGTTTGCAATATAATTGAGAGATTGATACTTTTACTAAACGTTTGCAATAACATTGAGAGGTTGATATTTTTACTAAACGTTTACAATAACATTGATAGATTGATTATTTACATGTTGTTCCTACCGCACTCTTCTGTAAAACTCTAATTTGGACTAATTCAGTAAGCGAGACTCAGTTGAATCACGTTAGAGAAACGTTTGTTTACGTCTCGAGGTCACGGTCACGGGACATTATTTTATTAAACTCTCAAGTAGATTTTACCAGACGGCCCAATTGTGTTTACGTGAATACTGTCCAGTAAAATCATCACACCTAACTTTAGTTACGGAACGTCATTTTTTTTCTCCGTACTGGAGTAAAAATAGGGCAGCAGGAGGAAAAATAGTGCAGGAAGAGAGAGTTCTTCATTTACTATACTAAAAGAAATTTGACACTAAAGAGATACATATGTACGATAGCAGCACCAACGTTTGGTACCGTCCGTTGTGCTATGCAGGGAGTGCTCCCGTCCCTCTTCGGGGCAGCAGACTTACGGGAGAGTGGGGTGAGACGGGTACTAAATTTTCCCAGTTATCGTATTTTAATATTAGATTGTAAAACATATATATTAAAACATATTTATCACATTTCGTTAATATTCAAAATTGTAATTCTAATGCATCTGTAGGGATAAAATAAGCTGTTTTTGAAACTGCATTCTGAACTATATGCATTAGCCGCGATTTTTTATGCTGTACATTTTTTTTTTAATTTTTTTTTTTTTTTTTAATATAAATTAAAAAAAAAATTTTATTTTCTTTTTTTAAATATAAATTTAAAAATAAATATAAAAAATAGAAAATAGTCAAGATCGCACCAAAAGAAATGATTCTTGATAAAATCAATGAAATATGTCAAATAATAATATTTAACCATACCTTGTTTAATTCTTTAAAATGTTAATTCTTAATGTATTTTAGTTATATACAGACTATAATATATAACATCTCTTAGCATCTCTTATGTTTCGTTTATTTTATATGAAACGAAATTCAAATTTAAAATGACTTTTTTAGATTTGGTTTTTATTTGTGAATAAAAAAAATAGAATTTTAAATACCTATATTCAGGTGTCCACTATCAAAACCATATGAAAATAAAAATTTTGCTGTTATTTTAAAGACAAAATGAAATAATAATTACGAAACTTTTTTTTGTTTTCTTATAACATTTTTAGCATCAGTAAGGTTTCGTTTCTATTACAAAAAACGTTTTTGAAAAACGAAGAGAAATTAAATTTAATCTTCAATGTTATTCATAAGGGTGCATGCTTGAATCGATTAAACATCTTTTTGTACGACAAGCATGATTTTCACATTTTTTTTATCTATTAACCGGGACTAAAGTGACCTTTAGACTGGTGGACGAGAAAAGTCGTTGGCGGCTATGTCGCAGCTTGTATTGCCCGTTATTCGAGAAACGGGTGTCACTCACATCGTTTTAAATATCTCAAAATACAGACGTGGTAGACAAATTCTGACCTTGGAATTCTGTTTAGAGGGCCAAAATACACGAAGGTATGGCAGTTTTGTCTCTGGAACATACAACTTTTGTCTTTTAGTGGGCCTGCGTAATTGTTACAAAAAATAGCAAAATATTAACTAAATAAAAATTAAAAATATTCCAATCAGTGCATGGTTATAGTGTCTCAAAACGGTCACATAGCTCTGCTTTATAGAAAAAAAAAAAAAAAAAAATTAAAAAATTTTAAAAAATTATTAAAAAAAAATATTGTGTGCACCCAGGGTTAAGTAGTAGGTTTTTTTACCTCTTATGGTTGCTAATAAAAAAACTCACTTCACACTATTGGCACACAATATACTATTTCAATATTACTACATTATTGCATTAATTATATGAATATCTAATTTATAAAAAAAAGAATCTCTTTTTTTCACGCCATGAACTTGGTGTTCGAGAGCTGAATCATATCTGGGAATAATAATAACGGATTTTTATTTTTTTCAGGTAGGTTAAAAATAATCTGAATTATGCAATAGCATGTTTTTTTCCTATTATCATCGATCCTGTTGCTTATTTTCTGATGTCTTGATAGGGATACTAGTGACAAAACGAAACATTTCCTTTTTTGATTACGAAATTCTCGTAGGTAAAAACAAATATTTTACATTTGGGAGCTGGTGGCTTGTATCTCCTTCCAAAATTATTAACGATAACTTTTAATTCACATATTTTCTTCATTTTTTTTTCAGCTTCGCTAAACCTTTTCAGTATATTAAATTCGAGTGTTGATTAGAAAATGTGGGCGATCTCAACACATTATTCTATTATTTACCTTCTAGACTACTATATTCAAGTTTATTTGAAGAAACATCGGAAGTTCCAGTTATTACCCGCTCACCCCTACTTCCTGATCATTTCAAGCAGATGCATATCTGCCATAATGATCGTTAAATTTGAATATCCTTCACAAAGGCTGTTTAAGTTCCCCATTCCTGTACGTATGATTATGAGAGGGCGAATAATACACGCCGTCGTCAAGGTACGACAATTCACGTCATTAATCGGGAATAGCTTAATTGCAGTTTAGACACAACCAAGAACGATGCAATTGGCCGGCATCGACATCTTATTGGTGCAGTGCTTGATTGATTATCTCCGCCAGGGAAAAGGTAAAACTTGTGATTACTTTGCCCCCGCCGGTTAATCCAACTTACACATTCCAAGGGTGGGTTTTAATTGAAAAATTCTCCGAACGCTGGGGCGAGAAACTTTTCATCCGGACGTGTAATAAATTAGCCGGGTAGCGGAGAGATGCCTTTCCAATTTCCCTGGTCTCGCTCACTCCCACTCTATATGTACACATACGTAGACGTACACTACTGCAAAATCGATGGAGGGACAACGGGAGTGAGAGGCTAAGGGATTGTATTAATTGAAGTGAGAAATAAGCGCTCACCTTGGCGGGAGGCTAATAATATTAATTTAAGATAAAGAAGGTAATCGCTTACCTTGAAGTGAGGCTGGACGAGTATATCCTGAAGCTCGCGCAGATCATTTCGGTCAATGTCCCGCGAGGTCGACCTCTCCGCGCTGCGCAGCAGCTCCTCGACCTCGTGCGCTCGCTGCACGGCGTCGGTCACTGGCGGCCGGCCCGGCGACGGTGTGCTCGTCGCTATTTTGTCGTAAATCTGCAATTATTACAATTATTTATATATATATATACACAATAACAGACATATACATATATGAGAGCTATATAAATTTGAGCGCAATTCTATTGCCTGTTTGCCTCCTCTCATAAATTCTACACAGAGATGGTTTCAGCTTGATGTATATTACTATTGTTTTCCAATAAAGCTCTCAGAAAGCGGATTCCGTTATGTCGATATGTGCATTACTCTCACCGGCATTGCTCCTCTCTGTAGCTCTCTCTTCCCCCCTCTCTCCTTCTCTCTTTCTACGTACTAATCATCGGAATGATATAAAACAGTAATTTGCAGAATTACTTTGCAGCACGGGATTAAGCGCGCGGGGGCGCATCAAAATCACTTACTTTAATTATGCTGCGCTTGGCACGAGCGGTCGTAAATATTGAATTGGCGTGGCCATTTAATTTCAAAAACAAACTAATGATTACGGCACTCAAAGCGCCGAGAATTCATGCTGCAAAGTAATGAGCATATGTACATCTCACAGAGATGCCACCATTATTGTTGTTGTTGTTGTTTGTGGTGGTGGTGGTGGTGTTGGTGTTGTTATGACTCACCAGTATGCCGGCAATCTCGAGTAGGTCACCGACGAGCTCGGTCTCTCCAATGAGCATCAACTGGCAAAGATGCATCTCGCGTGCTGTGGGGGGTAGGAGGGGGAGTAGGATGAGGAGGCTGACTCCTAATCCAGCAAACCGGGATATGCCGCAACCCTAGATCGCGGGATAATCGCCGCCGCCGACGTTGTACATAGCCGGCGGTTGGGCGCGCGCTCAGGTGGTCGAGAAGAATATGATGAGCAGAGCGAAGGAGATGAAGAAGAAGAAGAGGACGATGACGAACAGGATGACGGGCGAGCGTCGCCTCAGATACATACGGGACTGCGCCTCTGCGATAGCGAGCGTCATTATGCTTGACTCTCGCAGGTTATCTCTCAACTCTACCGCTGCTGCTGCTGCTGCTGCTGCTGCTGCTCTAGCTGCTGTTTCTCTTTGTCGAGGAAGCTCTGTCCCTCTTTCTCTCACTTCCTCTTTTTCTATATCTTTCTCTTTCTTTCTCCCTTTGTTATTCGTGTGTCGCCAGTTGTCACCTTCTCTCTGTCTCGCTCTTGCTCAGGCCGCCATCTTGAAGCTGCGTACAAGTATCTTGCTACCCCAGCTGCTCTATGTGTGCGCAAAGCTATGTCTCTCTCATTCTCTCGCTCTCTCTCTATCAACGCATGCGGCCTGGAGCGCGTGTACCGGATTAAGAGCAAGGGAGAGGGGGCAGCAGCAAGGGAGCGAGCTTTTGGCGCAAGTCGACCGCAGACCGGGCGGTGCGCACGCTTTTCCAGGACAGCAACAGTGGCTCCGCCCCGCTGTAACGTGGGGAAAAACTCGTGCAACACTCGGGAATACTGCTGGCAGTGGGCTACGATAGTAAAGTCCAACACCCCGATCGAGGGGATGCACGCAGCGCCGCTGTTTGCCTTCGACTGCTACTACTGGCTGCAAAGGGGATTTTATCGGCGACAGATGCTGCAAGTTCCGAGCGCCATGGATACAGCAGCGCGCAGAATCTCTCGCTCTACCCCTCCAGCGAAGGGTCTGGAGCGAGCAAGAGAGAGAGAGAATAGAGGTTTGTCCTCGCCTGTCTACCTTACCGATTGCGGAGTTTTTCCTTCAATTGAAGTGACTTTTCCTTCGGTCAGGCATTACGGAATTCGCCGTGCTGAGAGCTTTATTGGCGACTAAAGGTAAAATAGTGGCGATAAGGAAAATTCATTTTAATCAGATGATGAATTTTTCGAAGCTTGCAAGACAGGTGTCTCGTCACTTGCTGCTCTCCAATAAGATACTTTTAATTTTAAATTCACGCGTAAGAGGCTCAAACTGTCAAAGTGGCGAAATAAATTTTATACACAAAGTTTAACGTTACCTCTAATAAATTTCGTAGTCGTTTATCATCGACGGCCGCGAGAATTTCTGATCTAATTAGCCTGCCACTTTCTTGGAGTACCTCGATGTCGTCCAACGAGTCTAAAATTTCAGCGACAGCCCCTGCAAAGATTAAAACTTTATATAGTTGCCATGTTTCATCAGAATGCATATTTTTTTTATTAATATAAATAAAAATGTATAAATATTTGTATCTTCAACAATAACCAAAATTTGAAAGAAAAAAAAACATTCAATGCAATATTTCCACATGTTCAGTGCTAAATGGTAGATGTTCGTCCAACCAATGCTCTTAATTCAACCTCACTTTGAATTCTAGCAAAGAAAAATCAAATAACAAATGCATGTTAACTTGGCTGATGCACTATTGTAATTTATTTATCCACTGAAAACAAAAACATCTCGTTTAATCAACAAGGTACGCGAGTTGGATTTAACGAGTTCATCCATATATATTTTTTACCAAGTCTTTGTGACAAACTATTTTTTTATGAAATATATTAAACTTTATATTTTGAATCACTTCTAACAACATATTTTTGAATCTTATATACATCTAAATTAATTACACTCCGTTCCGTTAAAACTGTAAGCCAGGTTATCATTTTTTTTAACAACAAGATAATACTCATAGAAAATTTCCTCGAGTTTATGGCGAAATTCAAAACAGTGTTATGAACTGAAACTCGTGCTAGCGGGCGAGCTAATTTAAAATTCCCGAGGCAAGAGTATAAAACGTATGCATTATTAAAATCAGGTATGCCGAACGTGATTACCCCCTTTGAGAGAAGAATGAAGTAAAGAAGAACGCGAGCAAGAGGGAAAAAAGGCAGAGATGCACATTGTCCGGTGAACTTAACACATACACACAGGCACACACATACACACAGCGTGGGCACTCGCTTGTTCAGCGTGTCAGCGAGGCGAGGTGTGGCGAGGCTAGTCGAGGCGAGAGCGCGGGAGAGAGACGAGAGCAGAGCTCGCTCGTTCGCTCTCTCGCTCACGGCGTGACCTATAATTGTAGCCTGACCTATTTTGCAACCCACCCGTGGTCATGACCTCCTCGTCGCCAATCTCATAGTAACTCTCGCCGTTCTCCGTGTATATAGTGAGCCATTTTGGTGACGAGACGGACGCCTTCACCGCCTCCTTCAGCTTTCGCCTCGCGTTGAACTTCTTCAATTCCTCGATGGTCTCGCCCAGATGTAACCGAGCTACGCCCTTGTCGCGGTCCTGCAAAATTACAGCAAAACGGCGAAACTTTAGAATTTCGCCTGTGTCTCGGTTATCGGGGGATTATTACGCGCGCGCTGTGTGACGCACGCGTAAATTTTAGTGAATGGACGAGATGCGGCACTCCTCCCTTCGGGTATGACAACTTTTTTTTGATCAGGTAGCCAGATATATAGAGAGAGAGTCTGAGAGAGAGAGGAAGGAAGGAGGTTGTTTTTTTATAAATTATGGGGAGGAGCACTCTTGTACGCGACACGTCCTACGCGGTGTATTTATAAAGCACTCGAATGGACTCTGATAGATGCTTATGCAAAAAAAAGACCAAGAGAAGGAGAGAAAGAGAGTATGAGATATATCTAGCTTATTCCCATTAACCGCTCGAGCTTTGCCCTAGCCGATCGATAACCCACTTGCACGTGCATTGCATCGATATACCCTCTCTCTCTTTCTCTCTCGCTCTCTTGTATGTGGGGTCCTCGTACTCCCCTTCTTTAGTTTACCTGCTAACTGCTCATCGCGCGCGCGCGCTCGGCCTGATAGGCACGGAGCGCCTTTTAAAACGCGCGCGTACACAGCTCCTCCTCTCGTAAGTCCGTCCAGCGTAACACAATACATACTTGCGAGCGTGTGATCAGATCGGCTCTCTCTCTCAGTCGCTGCACGAGCGATAACACACTTTACGCGACGGGGCCACGCGACCGAACAGCCTATATAAGGATAGAGAGAGGGGGGATGAGAGAGACAGATCTCTTCTCTCTTATACTATAGCACTGCGGAGAGCGATGCTCTTTTACACACGACGATTTCGCCGAGTTCATCGTGGCGTGCTGTGGCCGACGGGGGAAGGAGAGGCGAATAGAGGAGGTGGCAGGGAATATAACTCGAGCTCTCTCGCTCTACACCCAGGGGGCAGGGGGGACTTACTCGCAGCCATTTATGGTTGAGCACTTCCTGAATGGTGATCCTGTGATTCACGTCTGTGGTCAGCATGCGCTGAATGAGGTCCTTTGCCGTCTCGCTTATCGGGTCCCACAGTGACGTTTCCATCTGCAAAAATTATTCAAGCCTTTCTAGAGGGAAAAGGGAGAGACAGACAGACACTGACGGTGATGGTGATGGTGGTGGTTTTATGGCTAATTATAGAACGTATTTTTCACGCGATGCGCAGAGTTTTCCTTTTTATTTATAAGCCACGATAAAATAAGACCGCGCGACAGAAACTTTACTATTGATTATTTGATAATAAATTATATAATCAAAGTGTGGAATTTAATTCATTTAGGCTTTGTATCGGCAAAGTGATATTGCTAAAACTGCCGTGCTGCTATGTCAATGCTGCCGATACTTCATAAGAGTTTTATTAATTGAAAAGCAGGTTATATATAATCGTAGATGTGCGTTATCTCGTCTATTATAAAATCTAGTATCAAAGTCTCTGAAATATTCCGGTAAAAAAAATTGAAAAGAGCTTAATAAATAAGGTCATTTTGTATAAAAATAGCTAGGAAAATCATTACAAGATATACTACGCCCTCGCTTGCGATGAAAATTCTTCTAACAAGTAATAATATTTTTTTATATTTTTCTCTCTAGGAAACCGAATTTCATCGGATATACGTTTGATCTAACGTGGAAAATATCTAAAATTAAATACAATATTGAATAACGTTTTTAATCAACTGATCTATTAAACTTTATCTTCATCAATATCGTCACGGCAAGTTTAAAAATACCTCGTTCATAAATAGCCATTGATTACA
Organism: Torymus flavipes; assembly: GCA_030522905.1. Lineage (NCBI taxonomy): Eukaryota > Metazoa > Arthropoda > Insecta > Hymenoptera > Torymidae > Torymus > Torymus flavipes. The sequence goes on from JAPYZO010003201.1 coordinate 8,664, forward strand.
ACGAATTGTAAAGCAATTTTTAATGTTCACTCTCCGATAAAATTCTGCAGAACAATCTCTGTCCCGCAGAACACTAAAATAAAAAAAATATCGAGGGTACATGAGAGCGAAAATTAAAATTACGCCGTTTCTCTGCACTTCGCTAAATAAAGAGAATATATACAGGGAGAAAACCAATCGGCGTATTATTTCAACCGGCAATCGGAAGCGCGTACGTGTTTGTCTGTGTGTGTAAGTGTGGGTGTATAGATACCTGCACTCGTCCCCGACAAATTGCCTCTCGAAGGCGCTCTCGTGTACCGACAAAGGGAAGGGTGCCGGTAAGAAGGACATGAAGGAGCACACCAGCCGACCAGACGTCTCCCGGCTTGCCGTATTGTCTGCGTAGTATCACCTCCGGCGCCATGAAGTGCGGACATCCGATGCGGCCTACGACGACAGGACAAATGATACCTTATTAAATCTCATGGGCAATCATTGCTGCGAGCGATTTGGCGTTCTGTTCTTAAAAAGCGTCCTTTATTCCTTTACACTTACAAATTATATATGTCACAGGGATTTATAAATGTACATTGATTGACATTGATTAACATTAATTGCAGCATTGAAAAAACTTCGTTTTGAGAAATTATTTTCATATGAAAAGATAGAAAGTATACAACAGAGTGAGAATGGGTGTATCTATATTTTGCTTTATTTACAAATGACAATTCTATCGTAATTGAATTGATTTACTTATTACAAAAGTGAAATAAAGGACATAGGATCACAATTTATCGCAATCGTCTACAAGTTGTCGCGGATAAGCATTAGTGTTTGTGGTGAAAAAAAAAAACGCTCAAGTATTACTGTTTCATCAGTAAAAGGGAAATGTGCGATTTACAAGCATATTTATTGTTTAGCGCTTGCATGCTGATACTTAATAGAGCTTGCATTGAATATATAATATATAATCAAAAACAACGATAAAAAACATTAATATCATTACTTAAAATAAACGAAATGATGCATTGCTGCTATATTATAAGGGCATGAAAATGCTTAAAAATGTACTTTCGTGCATAAGGACAGGATATTGGAGAAAACTTTCAAGATAGTATAACAATGACAGTAGATTCTTCTTTTAAAGAACTACTTTTCATAAAAGGATAATAGGGGGTGCTTTACCTCGCGAAGAGATAAACTTGAATAAAAAAATTTTTAAAAGTGTTGAGATATGACACATAACGTACGATACACATTTAAGTAACACTTGTTTTTGTAGGGACAAGAGCGTACCTCTATATTGAGAACAATTATTTAACGAAAATTTTAATGAGGATATAATTATTCATGTTCATATTCATTCGATGTATTGTTGTTATGTATATACACAAAAAACACATCACCGTTTACTGTGGATCTAAGTCAACTGCAAGATGCAACAACGTCTGCAATAAAAAAAACAAGACTAACATGAATGACGAAACAGGCAAGTGGAGAAACACAAAATGACAAGTCTAGAAAAGTCTACCGCAATGGACGACGACGACAAGGACTAAACAGTTCAGTGTAAAATGGCCAAACGAGACTCAAGACTCGCTACGATCTTCTGCCATCTACTTCCCTAAGGAACAAAACGATTAAAAGCGAAAAACAACGCGTTAATCAGGTCGTAAGCAAAAATTGTTTTTTTCCACTGTGAAAAACGAAACAACGACGACATCACTTTTGTCTCGCAAACGTTCTGTATAATAATAATAATAATAATATTGCACTGCGTAGTATTTTACACGATAAAATGTTGTAAAGCTTATTCAATTGTTCAAAAGCTAATTCACAAGCTGCCTCTTGCGAGAATAGAAGGTGTTTGATCAACGAAAAATACCAAAAAGAAAAGGAAGCTCTATGTACACAAATGAATGTCGATATATGTACACAAGGGTATCTTTCGTTCGTGAAAAAAATTAAAAAAAAAAAAAACGGTTGAAAAAGTTGTTATTGCAAATAAAAGAAAGTTTTAAAAAGTATTACGGTGAAATGAAAAGTTCCACGCTTGAAATACAAAAGAAAGAAGTGAAATAGAAAAATCTTGAGTGTAAAAAGCGCGGTTGCCTCGAGCTTTTATGATAAACGACCGTTATCATGGTAGTGGCGGCGAGGTAAAACCCCTAAGAAAACGCCTGGCCCACCCCTTTGCCGAGAGAAAGAAAAAACAAGAAAGAGAAAGGAAGCGAAAGAAAGGGGGAGACAGAACCGGAGAAAAAAATAAAATGGTGAAAATGACACCTTCTAATCTCGCGTTTTACTCATTCAAGGTACTGGTGGGAACAGGCATATGTGAATACCGATGTTGTCTTCCGTGTCGCTCATAAGCGAATCCTCAGCATCAGTAAGGTCCTCGAAAGGGAAACTGCAGCTTGGTGATGTCAATCCTACCAAAAGAACACATTTCAGGAAGAGTCGTACGTATCTTGACGTCTGCGCCTGCCATTGTTTTTCCATTTTATATATCGCGACAGTTCCCAGCTTTATAAATTCATTTTCATTCACTTTTTCTGTCTTTTTTCAGTACGTGTGCTGTGATATGTCCGATAATTGTGGTGAAATATTATCGATATTTTCAATGAAAAATGTGAGTGTATTGTAGTCTGAAAAAGTGCGTGGATAATGGGTTGTGCATATCTTATGAAATTTTAATTATATAGATCCCTAAGACACTTATACGTCATTCATAAATCGACAGGGTTCATTAAAAATATTGACCGAAGATGCTAATGACATATAGTTGGAAATAGATGAATTCAAAGTAGTAAATCAATAGAGGGAATTTAATGTGTACATAAATACATTAAAATTTAGATTAAAATTGTACGTGTGTAATATTTATATTGAGAGAAACATCCGAAGGAAATAACATTTTCCCAATGGAAAAATATTTTAGAAATAAAACACCAATTATTAAAAATGGTAATAAAATATAGGATTTGTATCTGATAATAATTATATGTTGGGAAAGGATTTTGTGCAATGTAGGCTTCGACATAGCAAGCAAACAAGCGACAGCGCGTACGCACTAATGCATAATAATGATATCGTGAAAATTTTTTTGAAAATTAAGTCGAATCTTTTGAAAATCGCATAACATAAATAAATATATCTGTGTCATTATTAAGTGATATATAAGCATGAACGAATATGTTGTGTGGCAATATATAGGGATCCTGCAGAAAAATGATGAATCGAAGGTTTTAGGTCAAGCTTACCCTCATTGTCGACCTTCAAGTAGACCTGCCCCTTTGGGCTCAGATACGGCCGATACTCGGTTGTGTAACATTCTGAATTCATTGAAACGAAATTGAAAATTGTCATGGCTTGTTTCTTTTTCACGTCAAGGTAATTGTTAAAGATTCTGGATATTGTGTATTTATTTGAATTTTCAAAATTCCTCCTTTGGTTGTCTTTTTTGTGCAACGTCTTTTTGACCCTCTGAGACGTAGACTCTTTGTCAGCAAAATTTTCATATATATTGCTTTCAAATTTTTAATTAAAAGCGGCGATATTCTGGAAGTTTTAGATTTTGTCCAATAATATTGGATCTGCAGCTTAGAGTAGATTTATATAAGTTTATTTTGAATGTTAAAAAATAGATTACTCTCGATCTCGCTTTCAAAAGTTTTTGTGAAATTTACTATACTAATATATTTTGTTTAATGAAATCTTGAAAATAATATATAATTATTTATAATTTTATCAATGTTTAGTCAACTTGAATAGAATTATAAAAATCTTGCCAACGATTTATCGTGTATAAGAATTTTCATATTTTTAGATTTTAAAATTACTTGAATCTTTACTGCACCCTTTTAGTTTATTTAAAGTTCAATCAAAGGGCGCTTCAAATATTTTCTCCTGCGTCTCAGAGGATTTTCCAATCTCTTTCTTTCATTTCCTATAAAAATACAGTTTAATAAAGTTATTGTGAAATATATCAGTTCATAACACTTTCTATTTTAATAATATTGATATTAAAGTAAGTTTTTTAATAAAAGTGGCTTTAAAGTTATCTGCAGGCCGTTAAAAAAATTTATTACTTACTTAGGAAGCGTTATTGAAGCACAACGCTCTACAAGTTTTTTATTCTTATTGGCAACTGGCATATAAGAAGGATTCAATAAGAGTGTCCATAAATTAAACGATGGAATCAAAATTTTGCTAATATTTTAATAACAAAAAGGAATTAATGTTAATGATATGATTGAGCGTTGAACTTCAAAGAAAAACAAAATTTATATGAGTTTTGAAAACATAAATATTCAATATGCAAAGTGGTGGATGGAATGATGAATGAGATGATGCGGCATTTAAATTAATAATACTATTAATGGCCGATAAATAAAGGCGAATAAAGTAATAAAATGCTTATCCTACAATTTCCAACTTTTATATATTTGTTTTTCTAATGTATTTTCAATGTGAAAAAATTTGGTTTACTGATATATGATAGAGTAGAGATTTGAATTGCAAAATCATGTGTGAAAATGTAAATGATTCCTTTGTTCTTTTGATGAATGTAAATGCGTTTCAGTGTTTGGTATACTGTTTGAACTATATCTAGTGAAATGAATCTGGTGCACAGTTTACATTTCCCAAGCTTTTCGGTTGATCCGTCGTTTTGAACAGATACTGTTTTATCTTTCTTTACTTTTTTTCGACAGCACTTAGAAAGTGCATTTAAAAAAAGCAACGTGTCACAGATATTTAAAACCTTCATTATTTTACTGTTTAAAATCACTTTATGGAATATAAAACAGTCTATTAGGAAAAAAGTGCATGAAAAGTAAAATAGAAAAAGAAAATATTGAACTAATTCGTAATTTTATAATGACGATCGACAAGCAATTTATGGTATATTGAACACGGACTTTTTCACAATGCACGAACAGACAGTGCATAGAGCCTCTAAGAAACTCAAAGTAAACTCTAGTTGGAAATTCATTTGGTGACAGAATCGTCAGTTTTGCAGTGGCAAACTTAACTGCAACTGACTAAACTCGTATACAGTGCTGCTTTCCCCGATGCATAGAACACAAATCTCGCACAATGTAGCAAACGTGTATATGAGCCCCGTTGCTTTTGTAGTTTAATTAGAGGACAAAGTATAGCATGTCTTAGTTCCCGAATGCAGTACGACGTTGGCTTCGTTGCTACCAGAATACTAACCGGCATATTCGTATACCTCCATTTTCTTAGCTTTACACCCATCTCCCACCAGTTCCCTACCCTTTACGTGAATTTAAGCCGTTGTCTCGAAACCTAATTAATCAGAGTTGTATTACTTGTCTTTCTCAAAGACAATGAAAAATATAATTATGAATACGTAATTACTTGTTTATATGTTACTATAATGGCACGATTCGATATCTTAAGTAGTTTCTTGGCAAAACTAATAAAATAGTTGGAAAAAGTAATTACGATAACGCAGTATAACAAAGCTAGAATAAAAGATTTGTTTAATGCGCGATAACACAACGGAAGCACATTGCAGTTTTACGGTACTTCTAAAATTTTTCTCTCCCGATCATTTTATTAAATATTGCGAAATAAACATATCTACTTCTAAACAATTTGGATATGATACTAAGGGTTAATGTAAACTGTATGAACCGTTGTTTATTCATTACTAATGCAATTACTAACGAATACTTCGGCATAATTAAAACGCAGTATTTCTTTCAATTAGCTACGGACTAAATCTACGGAACGATACTCTCGGTATGATAAAAGTGGAGTAAACAAAGAAGTACCGTACTGTTGAAGGGATTTTAATCTCTTAAAAACGTCGATACGTTAATTAACCGCGCAACGTAAATTTGTACAATCTAAGAAGCAAGCAGGTCCAAAAAGAAGAGCTACGTGAAAATACGACGCGTCTCGAGGCAATAAAGAATATATTACAAAAAATATTATTTTCATGTGACATTACGGGTGAGGGGGGCTGGATGTATACGTTTCAATATAAATATCAGTCAGCCCGGGCGCAAATAATGCTTTTCTCGCATCACTAGCCTTGGAATAAATAAGACAGCTCGCGAATGAGAGACGGTAACAGTGTAGCTGTTCTGTATGCGTGCGGTACGTGTGTTATGTGTGTATATGTACGTATGCGTGTGAATGCGAGTCTCTTGCGACTACTGCCTAAGGGCGCGCGAGCGCGGGAGAGCGAGCTAACGTCGTACCACGGTCTCGGGAGATGCAGGAAAGAGTAGCACGTTACATATAGATTTAGAGATAATAAAACTGCAAAGAGAGAGAGAGAGATAGAGAGAGAAAGAAAGGAAGTAAGAGAAAGAGAGAAGAGGGGGAGAGAAAAGTATAGAGAGAGAGAGAGAGTCGGGGAAAGGAGAGAATGAGTTGCCGATAGGCGTTTAACGTACCGACGCCGTTGGCCTGGGACGAGGGCAGTTGTACAGCCACGCCGAAACCGCGCAGCTTTACCGGCGCCGAGTTCTCCTTGCCAGCGAGGAGGGCGCATTGCGGCTTCAGGTCTCGATGGATTATGTCATTTTCGTGACAGTAGCGCAGAGCTTCCAGGATTTGACGCATGTAGTGACTGAAATTCAGATGAGGTGCTTAATTGTATTATGCGCTTAGCTGGGCACGCGCTTGCGTTATTTTTTCCCTCCTCTCCTTGACAGGAGGGGAACCCTTGTCTCTTTCCTACGCATATTATATTTCCCCATCCACTTACGGTGGACCTTCCGGACACGAGCGTCTCGCTTTGGCTTATTTTTGGCGATTTAATTTTCCGGTGTATGGCAAAAAACTACGTGAATAATGGTACTGCGGATTTAAGGTTTCGAAATTTGTTGAACTAAAACGATTTTTCATGTTCTATTCTTGTGATACTTTCTTATCGGATACTCATTCGTAATGGATTTCATAAAAGGCGTCACACCGTTCTACCGCGTTCCGCGAATCCTTCGCGAGATTAGCGAATATTGGTAGACGAATGTGTAACATTGATCTAATCAAGCAGACCTATTTAAAAAGTTATGCCAAACACAAATACTCGAATTTAATCTGATTACGCAGTATTTCATCACAGAAAATGCCACCTGCCTGTAATACCTCCGAATGCAATCGATCAAGCAGCCAGATTAAGATCTGGACGCATAGGCGTGACTTAATGAGATAAGTTACGTGGTGATGGGCAGTGAGATAATACAGTATCGTTTCTGGCAAAAACTCACCTAGCTACAGCTTCACTGTAAACAAATCCAGCTGTGGCACGCCTCACGACCTCGAAACACAAGTCATCGCCGTCCATACTGGAAAAATAATTTTTTACGTTAGATAAAGAAATTTAAGTGTTCTTTCGAATTACTCTAAAGTTAATTGAAAACAAATTTTTAGTCATACAGCTGTTTCTTTTGAAAAGGTTATAGTTCTTTCAATGGTAAAGTATGACAATACTCTGAAACTTACTATTCGAAAACCATATACAGCATTCCTTCGGAGCTGTACGTTTCCAGCAATTCCACGATGTGCGGATGCTTCAACATGTGACATATTGTTGCTTCGCGTTTCAAATCTGAAATGAAAATATTTGATTATCCAATTATTTGAGTTATTGACACTGGATTTTATATAAATAGCTCAAGCTTTTGAAAACTTTAAAAAAAGCTTAAAACTTTTGAAAAAGCTAAACGTAATTCAGTGGATCATAATATTTTAATTTTTAAATTAGAGAAAATCGGTATGTATGGTAATCTTTTAAAATGGCTTTTTACGTATATAACTGATAGGGAACACATGGTCAGAGTTCGAGAGCATATATTATTACCATAATATATTGATACCTCAGGATTTCCCAAAGCTCTCACTTAGGTCCCCTGCTCTGTCTGTGACACAGCATATTAAATTCATTATGTTAACTTTCTTATCTTTACAGATGATGTAAAAATATTTACTAAGACTCTCAATTAGATGCATCTAACCTACAGAAAGACTTGAATAGTCTAGTATTATGATCAGAAAGGAATAAACTAACCAAATTTAAAATCATGACATTCTCAAGATCTAGGAATTTTCTTATATATTCCTATAAAATTCCAAATGAAGTAATTGATAGGGTTACATTTCCGATATTGGAGTTATTTTTTAGAGTAATTTTGATTTTAACATGCATCTTCAAAACACGATTTTATGCTATGAGGTTTTATACAGCGTTTAACTTAACAATTTCACGACATTCGTACTATTACCAATCTGTAATATCTGTAATCTGTACCCTGTGTCTCACAACTCTTCTTTATTAGTTTCAAATTTGGACGCTTGGACCTTTATTGTTTAACACCTATAGAAAAAATGGAAAACTTGCAGCATAAATTCTTACGTTATGTCTTTAAAAATGGTATCACCTATGAGCTTTGACAATAATAACTACACGTAGATTGCTTTATCCACTGGAGTACTGGTACTAAACTGTTCAGTATTGGGAGACATATTTAAATGAGGTAGACTATGCATTAAGATATTGAAGACCTTTAGCCGAAGATACAGCTACTAACTCTTATATATTTAACTCTGTCCCTTTTAGACTTCCTAGAATGTGGAACAAGGTACCGGATATTAAAAGATTTAGATAGTATCTCATCCTTTAAGTATACGTTAAAAAATCACGTTTGTTTTTATTGTTAGCCCCATTTTTTAACTTGCATTAACGATAAAGTAATTGTAATTTACACATCATACTGACTTGTTATTACTAAGGCTATGCTGTTGCGACACCGTTTTATATATTATTATTATGTATTTGGTGCATTTGTGAATATTTTATTTGTAACCTGACTAATCAATTTTGATAACTAATTAAGAATATTTGTAATTTTATACTTTTTTTTATAAATTTTCAAACAAAGGAATTTTGTGCTATTAGGCATTAACAAGAAAAAAACAAAGGTTTTAAAACGCGTTGTGCGGCAAATGAATAAATATTTAGATTCTCTGCTAAAATAGTTAACATTTCATCCTGTTATTTGAGATATTTGATCAACACACACACGCACACGCATACCAACTAAATATCAGACAAATACAATAACAATGAATTAGATATTTACACACGCTGCATTAAAAGCTCAGAGTGCCGGATTCCTAAATTAAGAAATCTCCAATAATCCATTAAAAACCTGAGCAGCAATCTATCCCAGCGTTGAATTTAAAAATGCCGAGGCACTACGGTAAAATTGAATAACGCCTTTGCAGAGTTTCGTATTTATGGCTTGATCAACACTCTCACCACGGCTTAATTCACGGGGTGTAAGTCGGCCGCGCGTGCGCATACGAATAAGCTTGTTCCCCGCGCATTTTTCCCCGACCACGAGGCCTTCACAATAGGCCACCGCGTTATAGCTGCAGCGGGAACCCCCCTCCCCCCACCCTTCCCCGTAGGTATAGTAGTGCACGAATACGACGACGACGCGCACACAATGGCGCAAATTCAACGAGTCGCGCGCGTGGATTCGCGACGTCGCCTTGCTCATAACAGGCAGCCGCCGGTAAAATTAATGGCGGGCTAGTCGCCGGTGGCGGTGGTAATGGCAGTGGTATTTACTTACCCGCTGTGCTGAGCCCCGGGCTCGAGGTGAATTTCGCCACGTCGACGATTTTTACGGCGAAGGTCTGGCCGGTCTGTCGGTGAATGCATTTCCGCACCACGCTGAATGGCCCCCTGAAACAATGACAGCACGGGTTGCGATTAATATGAG
>JAPYZO010003203.1:0-31443 GCA_030522905.1 Torymus flavipes
ATAAAATGTTAAAATGTACTATTATTAATTTATTTTTATTATATTAAAAGTCATTCAGTCATTGAATGTAAAAATTCCGTTTTAAAAATTCAAGCAATGTAAAATTCTCGCACCTTTTTCTAATCGGCCAATCAAAATCAAGCCTTTAAGTGCTTCAACATGTCCGCTCATCACTTTTTTAAGAAAGAAATAAGAAGGGATAAGTAGATAAAGTAAGAATTATTTGATTCTCTTATATAGTAGCTATTTGATAAAAAGTATTCTTTTTAGTGATCCTATAAGTAAAAAGATTTTTAAGTAATTATTAAAAAAATTAAAAATCTCTGTCTACATGTTTTAGTTTGTATATTAAAATATTTTCTCTAAACGAAATTCACGCATCCATTTTTCAGGTTAATCAACATTTTTCTCGTACTTGTTCAAACTCATTATGAATTGCGATCCTAAAGAAAAATTCAGTATAATTTACAACTTGCAATAAAAGTTTAATAATACCAGGGCGCTTAGACGCGAGGCGAGGCGCCATGATCAAACTTTATGAGTTTCTATAAAATATTTACTAATTGATACCTAAGATTCTAAATGGACCGGCGACGATCGTTCGTATAACTTTTTCCTCCATCCTGCGGTTTACAGCCTTTCCCGCAATTAATAAAGAAATAACAATCAAATCGGCTATCTCGCTGCGCGACGACTTCCCGGCGGAAAAAAGTCCCGTAAACACGTACGTGCGTAAGTACATGGCTTGTGTGCGCAAAAAAGCGAGCCCGGCATTTAGAGAGAGGGAGAGCAGCAGCAGCCGCGCATGCGCGTCTGCAGGTGCTTCTCGGGACGGGATCGTAAGGCATGGTGTATGACGTGTTCTTAAGTGCGATTCTCGAGCGCCTCGTCTCCTTCTCTTTTTCCGTGGCTCGAATGTATCCACTGTCGCGCGACGTCGGCCCATTATAGGTCCGCTCTTGCTCTGCAGCGCAGTTCGTAAATAAAAATAAAAAGCAATTAAAATGTCTTAATTAAGGCTATTAATCAAGTTGTCGGGGATGCGGTAGCTACACACAGGTGGCACCGCTGGCTCGTCGTCCTTCTCTCCTCCGGAGAGGCTGCGTGTTCTCGATTCAGGAATGGTAGCAGCGCGACGCGATTTCTTACCATCACTATCTGAGCGCCGCTTGCATGCGCATACAGAAAAGTCGTGAATATCGGCTGCGCAGCGGCTCAGTTTCAATGACTTTCTGCGCTGGCGAGAGGAAGAAAGCTAACTAAGTAAGCACTTGGGGGGTTTGAATGAGATAGAAATTTCTACCTGGCCTCTTGGCGCAGAGGCTGTGCTTTTGATGTTCAACGACGGGTATAATATATGTAGTGTTATAGTTAAACAATAAAACAATTATGATAAAATTTGATTAAAGAAAAATTGCTTGGATCAAAAAAATTAATTTACCCGCAATTTAGTGTTTTAAATATAATTCAAATGCGACCTTAGATGTCACCTTGCGTTCGATTTGAACTCGAATCAGATTCTTTAAATAATTATTAATCAAGGGTTCGTTAACGCAAATCGTTTCTCAACCAAGAGCCACTTTTCATCTTGGTTTACTTTAATCATTTCTATACTCGAAGAGAAGTATATTCTGAGCTACATATAGGCAGGGAGAACAAGCGTGAATGCAGCAATGTGCACCTGAATCTATGGTGTAAACAAAGCAGAACGAATCTCATTGCATCGTGTGGTATTTTTTGATGTAATAGAGGCACGGTGTTCTGTAATGCAGGATAGATCGAAAGTGTGTCAAATCCGGAATATCGTTTAATGTAGCGACATTTTCTTGGTTTATGCCATAAAATCAACCTGTATGCACGCTGAAAATCGAGAAATGCACAAAGTGTTTCTTTTTGCCTATACTTTTCTCCATGTACTGGTGAATAAACAATACCTAAAAATCTATTATAAATATTACTTTAATCATTAAAAAAGGTAACAATAAATATCTGAATATCGTCATTGCCGTACCTGAACGTTAAAAGCTGCGAAGCGCGGACCCTAGACACTTTAACTGACTATCTCGAACACCTAGATTAAAAAAAGAGAAAAGCAAAAAATTACAATCTAGGTACCTGTATTGGTTCCTATATCCCTATAAGGGGATGTAATACGTTATATCATTGACACTCTTTTATCGGCTAAACACGTAACTCTTCTCAAATATTCGAATTGCGTGCATCTGCAATTTTTTGTGGTAAGTAGTACACTGTGCTTGCAATTGTAATTCGTTTTGCTTCCTTGCTCAGTACTACAAAGTTTTGTTACCTGTCTTGTGATATCGTTGGTAAAAAATCCACGTTTCTTGCATAAGTGGAGTTACTCGGCGTTCATTTGGGATGATCTTTCTTTACAAGGTATAACCACCTCAAATAAAGCCAGGTGTTCAGCCGCTTCGCATGTAATTTAGTACGAAAACACTGCTGTAGAAAGTCAGAATTTTCGATCTTATCACCAATAAAAAGGCGCCCAGTCGTAATTTGTAAGGTAGCTCTGTAGATTATCAGCAGTCATATTTTTATAATTAGGATAAGACATTGCTCTGCTTAATTTTTCCGTGTAGATGATGAAAACAATCAATTAATAATGTTATCATTGTTGTGATAGTTCGCATATTTGGTGCTGGCATAGAACTCGGAATTTCGTTATTATTGTATGGCATTTTCAATGTTCTTTGGTTTCAACTGTTAGTATGAGAGAACGATGGAGCGAATTAAATGAATAATACGTTTTAAAAAAAATATGCGACACGGTGCTTTGACCACTGTGCTAATGCAGTGAGGCTTGCTTGCAATCAAAGAGCAGAATTTTCGGACAGATTAAAAGATTGGTAAGAAGCGTCTTTATTGCAGAGACTTCATTCTTCAGGAAGTGAAAACCTTTCTCTAGTGATTTCTCAAGTGATACTTTTAAATCTTTTCTTACGCTGTCTTTGATCGCTTGTAACTTTCTGTTGAATTAATATTTTCAAATGAAAAAAATTTAAATTAAAGCTTTTTCTGACTACGTATTGTTTATTTTTCATGATTATTCTGATACTTTTAGCTACCCAATAATTTAAATTTCCTTGGAAACCCATTCCTTCTAGATGTTTCGAAAATTGCTTGAAATCAAATGAAGCATTATAATTTATAATTGCATTTTTCGCATCTCTCTGTAATCTAATGTTGGTAGGTATATTATGTTTAAATCGCAACACAGAGCATTATCGTTGCTGCAAGTGGATGTTCGTTAAGTAGAACTTTTGGTGGCGATCTCACGTCACCCGGTGACTTGGGTATTAGAATTTTTTTAAGGGGGCTCTTTCATGAAAATTTACGAACTAGGATATAACATTTTCAATAGTTCAAGATGTGCCGAATCTTGTGGTACTTTTTTTCTACCCTATAACCGTGGACAATTTTGAGAAACTAACGTTTGAAGTTGACATCTTTTACATGTACTCTTATGGGACGGCGAGAAAAAATGAGTCAAGTCGAGTATTTCTGAAAAGGGATCAAATTTTTGACCAGTATAAAACATATGATTTTAAAGATTAAGACTTGCACGAAATGCACGAGAGCGAGAGAGACAGAACGATGCGCATGGTATAGTTTGCGCTCTCGCTAAGCGCACAAATTGTATTGACGTAAAAGGGCCTCCTTAAATCGACTCGCTTATCATCGCACGTCTATATAACTCCCTTTTTTGGAGTGGACTTCGCGTCCCCCGGTTATTTCGGTTATGAGTTTTTTAAATAATTGATTGGTTCACTGTTACACGTTTCCATAGCTCTCTTTTTTGCGAGGATCTCGCACTCTCTGGGTATTTGGGTTTCAGACCTTTTTAAATGATTCAACAAATTTACCAAATTTTGAGAATAATGTAACTGAATGTTATCTAATATACAAATACATTAGGTTTAATATAAAAACCATGAATCAAATTTGAAATTTGATTTTTTCCGCCATATATATGCTGCTGGCCAGAGCCTAGTTCCCGCGCTGCCACTAGGTGGCGCACCCGCTTCCTGTTGCCTCACGTACGTAAGTAAGTTGGCCCGAGGGGATACAGCAGCGCGGTACACGTCTCGTCAGTAGTTGTTCATCGGCAACTACTGAAGTTTATTGAGTTATATTATGATTATTTCAATAAATTATTACGATTAGAAAATGTTAAGTTATTTTCAAGACAATACAAGATTCTTTACATTCTCGACAGCACAATCTTGATATTGTATTGAAAACTATGTAGAATTATTGTATCGATTATTCTCTTGAAACGTTCGCTACTTATTTATTAATAATACATTTAATAACTAAGGATTCCAGGGATTAGGAAAGGCACGGGTAAAGCAATGATATATATATAAAATAAACATATCTTTATTCAATATTCCCTAACGTACAATAAACTAATGAATCTATATACTGTGATTATAATGTTTGCCGTAGTGCTCGACGATATAGAGATTAGAATAAGGAAAGATGAATTTACATATCTATATATTAAAAGGAAAACGTGGTTCGAGATGATTCTTGACGGCGCGGTCGCGACGCGGAAGACTGCAATTGACTTTTACAACTGACTTACTTATACCTTTCAATTGACTTCTACACCTCGACAACCCGCTCCTTCGTGAGGGAGTGTGGGGAGGGACAAAGGTCCTCTATTTTCCGCCGAAGGTGTAGGAGTGCCGAAACTAAAAAGAGTGAGGATCGCCGGGTCGAACTAAATCAACCCGACTTGCGCTAGTTTCTCCCCGAGAGGATAATCCTAGGCTACCTCTGAGTCTTACCTGGTTGAAGAATACCGCTTGACTCCTCGTGGTATGACCTACCTAAATTCCACTGATGATGGGAGAGGGGGAGAGATGTCCTGCTTTCTGCTTTGCTAGGCGCAGACTGCCGCGCTATCGCTCGACTCTTAATTTCCTCACCTCCCATTGTTCTAATATACATTCCTTGAAAGTGTGTGTGTGTATGTTCCGTATTTACTTAATGTTTATTCATTTTGGTTCGTGCGCATCATCTACACACCTTCAAGACAGTATAAGTGCTCATCTTGTGTGCGCTTTTTAAATTGAGTTTACGTTTATTAGATCTTAAAAAATAAATAAATGTGTGTGCATTTATTTTAATTATTATAAATATGTAAGTTGAGGGGTGAGTTTATTTATTACTTTTGGTTGATTATTGGTAAGTTAATTAATTGATTATTTCTTAAATAATAATTATTTATTTGCAAGTATTTCTTCATTATTCTTAATTATTAATTATTATTTATTTACCTTTTGGGTAAATAAATAATTTAAAATAACATAAACATAAATAATTGAAATCAAAATAATGGGAAATTTCTTAATTATGTAGCGGGTGTTGGTACCCGTTGCAGTCTTGAATATTGAGGCAAGGCAATACAATATGAAGATTAATCTTGCTGTATCGTGCAGCCCTAATATAGATAAAGGAAAGGCTTCAATTTCAAGCAAACTTTAGAGTACGAGGCTTACAGTAGTTGACCGAATAGTTCATAAGGACCTCTTGTCTAGAATTCGAGAAAATATTCGATAACAAGAAAAACTGATTTTTTTGAAATTTATTAAATTGTTATTTTTTTAAAATAGCTACTTAAATATTAATGTACTGGGTTTTTAAATTATTCAGAAATATTCAGATTTTTTTATTAAAACTTTGCGATCTTATCAGTTTTAAAAATAATACTAAGTATTAATGTCAAGCTATCCTGTTTCTGACATGAAGAATATGTCGAAACTAATTACAGGTTCCTAGATTAAATTTTTCCTTTTTAAATTTGTTTTCGAGTTTTTTTTTTAAATTATCGCAGTCATCCGATGCGTATGTAATGAAATCGTAGATGCGAACGTTAACGGTGCAGCGTGAAATCAAATCGCTTAGAACGACCTTGCGGAGCACCAAACGGATACAGCGGCTATGCTCAATGTAACGGACGCATCGTCAATCCTCCGAGTTACACGTTGCCTGTACGACAGTCGATTTCAAAGAATATAGACATGTGCAGTGCGTATCAAGGCGACAAGCTTCTCGACTTTATAAGTCGTTACGCTAGTAAGAGAGACGATATTTATTACTCGGCCGATATCGAACAGTTCGACTGTCCGGAAGTGCCTCGACGCTTACTACATCACTACGTGTACACGGTCTAGCGCCTTTGAAGATACATCCAATGTATCTCAGGTCCTTCGCTTGTCTACATGTACATACCTATCCGTGAGCACGCAAGAGGCAGGGGGAGAGGGGTTAATGCCCATGCGCCTTTTTTCCTCGAGCGAGTGGGATAATTATTCGGGGTAAAATATGAATCAGGCACTTTAGATGCATTGCGGACTTAATTAAAGCGTGATTTAATGTCAACACCTGCCCAACCAGAGACTGGTGCTGCTTGAGAAGAGGCGATCCCGTCGTCTTCTTTGGAGTTTGAGTATCTTGGTTAGGGTGACGTGTGTAAAAGTGATATTTTTCTCAAGCTCATATACCATATTAATCGATATTGCTTCATTAAATGAAGTTCACTCGGTTGTTAAAAATATGATAAAGTTATTTTTCTTAAGTTTGATGGCTATCTAAGTATTCCGGAGTAATTAAATTTGCTGTTATAAGTGTATCACATATCTCGTAAAGTGTAGCGAGATCATGAATAAAAATTAGAATAAGAATTTTTCCAACTATACTTCTGAAGAAGAAAGTAATCACTTAGTGTATATCTGCATTATTTTCACATTGATTGTATCAATTTCATAATTTTCAGAAAAAGTAAAGAAAGAGAGCTTGCAGAATTTAAATTTCGTTTTATAAATGGAACGTAGTGTGAAATTCATATTATTAGTTATTAGTGCATACAACGATATTGGTTGAATATAAATTTGACTGGTTTACTAAATAGAAAAATATCTATGCTTTGAAACAAATTCAAAATAATGTTTGTTAAATAGTATTATAGTAGATATAGGTTCACTTATAATAGACATTTGAATTTTTTTCATTCTTAGTAATTTCATCATGATTTTCACAACAGTGAAGATTATACTGTAAAGTACCAAGTAAAGGTGAAATATATTAACAAACAAAATTTGTTATAATATAACTGCTTCTTTAAAATAGCTTTGCAAGTCTCTTTAGCCCCATCATATGATAAATGTACAGTTACTAAACGGAGTTTCCATCACAGTTTAAACATATCCTAAGTTATCAGCATAATGCTGCGAAATAATGTAAGTACATCAAAAAATCTAGAAGAAAATAGAAAGATCATTTTGATCCTCCCCAGCTAACACGCCCCACCCTCTTCCACATATAATATTCACTGACCGCGCGACCGCAGGCTTCATGATGAAGCACGTGGCAGCAGCGCATCATATACGCGGAAAAAGAAGTTAATCCAACGGAGTGAGAGAGCGAATGATAAAGAAAGAGAGGCAGTGAGAAACCGAGAAAAATATAGGAAAAGACAGGGAGACAGGGACACAGACATACGGACAGACAGAGGGCTAGAGAGAGAGAGGATAGAAAAGGCGAGAGGGAGTCTGGATGACCACCGTCACTGCCGACGGCTAATACCTAATATACCCACGTGCACAGTTTTGTTGCTCCTTGAACGAACCTTCCCGGCAGGCTCAGAGAGCGTACATAATCGGACGCTTGCTGTGAGTGATTGATACGCGTCCTGTTCATTTACTTCTTAATCGCGCGACCTCTACGCGGCCTTCCGCTTGGCGCTTTAATTCAAGTCCCTCTCTTTCTCCCTATCTCTCTTACTCTCTTCTTTCCTGTCTTTTCCTTGATTGAAGGTGTACGCAGTAAAGTACACGAACGTGATGTATAACTACGATAGGATTGTGTGCGATGTATGGTTTTGATGTGATTGAGTCGCAAGCGTTATTTATACGTCCATTCGATAATAAATTAAGAGCATGCATGCAATTCAATTGCACTTGCACGAAGGCCAAAATGATATTTAATAGTAGTGTATGTATAAGGATGTACCAATAATAGGTTTGTTAAGATCCAGTGATTTATGAAACATTTAGTGAACGAAAATATTTCTCCATTTAATGATATTCGATTTGATGGTCTTGTTGGAGAAATTCATAACTTTGAGTGATCTACCCGGAAAAAATAAAATAGTAAAATCAACTGAATTAGGGCAGTAATAATTTAATGTTTCCAAAAATGGAAATTTTACTCTTAAAAAATGTAGATTCTACTTAAAAAAAAGAAAATTCTACTTAATAAAAAGTATCCTACCGATATTTTAGAAAGTAAAAAAAGTAGAATTTGTTGAAGTAGAATTTATTTTTTCCGTGTAATTAAATTTATCAAACGTTCCAATAGAAAATTATTTTCTTCCAATATATATAATATTATCATGCTATGTAGAAATTTATATTTATGATGAGTCGAAAAAGATTGATTTTAAAAGTTTATTGATATTCTATATTACAAACTATTACAAAAATTGCAGCCAAGCTTAATATATCTGTGGCTTCAAAGCATAACAACATAAGTCCACTTTTTGAGTTTCTTAGAAAAACGTGTTTTAATGTTTAAACTTATTTGTAAGATCGAAATAAACGAGATAGAGCACGATACTGTACTAGTCAATTGACATATTCAAAACACATATTTACCCGATGGTATAACCAGGTTACTCATTTTCTGCTTCGTGAAAACTTGAAAAAGTATGAATTTATGTCGTTATGCCGGGAACTTGAACTTATCTAAAAGTGCTGTTCTCATTTATTTTCGGATCATATTCTTTAATTCAATTATGAATCGGATCAATAAATTACAAAATTAGCAATAAATCAACGAATTCTTATTACCTAATCGTAAGATTTCGATTTCCTTGATATTCCTATTAAATTTACGATGATTTGGCATGGTGCACATGTTAAACAGCACGGACGATCGCGAGGTTCAAACGCACGCGTAACGCGCAGGCGCAAATTATTATTATAATCAAGAAACAGTCTAAAATTTTATCTAGTTATTCTACATATTTTATGTGAAATCATTTTTATATTCAACTAGGTCAAATAAAATAAATTATACAACCACAATAAACCATCAAATGATGGACTTATGTGGTTATGCTTCGGAGCCACAGATATCATTTAATATGATTCCAACATTAATAACGTTTATGAGTGAGTCATAGCAATTTTTCCAAAAATAAACTTTGCCAACTCACGAATAAAATATCCTACTAACTAACCACGGCCTCCACCGCTCGGCTTTTCACTATAATCGTCATCATATTATAATTTGCGCAAGTACTCCTTATTTCTTTTTAATCTGTATACACATAGGAATATCTATACGTAGGAAAAAGTAACTGGTATCTATTAGGTAGGAACAGTAAATGATATCTACACGTAAGAAACAGTAAATGAAAAAACAACTTCAAAGCCATATGTAGAGCAAGTAATATAAACAAAAAACCTTATAGCTGCAGTAACTGTAAAAAAAACTTTTGTAGTTTAAACAGTTCTTTTATAAATTCATTCGGTAGTTTGATAAATGGTCGGCTATGCGTAAAAACATTCTATGATTGGCTTTAAAGATTGCATGATATTGAAGAGGATATTACTATTACATCTAAAAAATGAAAATAATGCTTCGAAGATTCTCATTTGCACAATCGACCACGTCAGTTTGTTTACTTCGCATACATAATGAGCCTCAAGCAAAGACGATACATCTTACCGGCTCTCACATCGTGAAAAATGTCGGATTAAGACGAATCGCGCCGTGCGACGTAGTTTGGCACGCTGTTCGTAAAAAGTTCTCTAACGCGTACGCGCGTTTATCTATTGCGCGTGAACACGAAACAAGGCTCACGCGCGTCGCGCTCGTTCCCATTATGTCGCCGATATTAATGACTCGACAGTCGCTGACCTAGGCGAATGGATTATTCGATTAGATATTATACCCCTGGCTCATTACAGCCCGAAGCACACCGAGGGATTCCGACAAAGCACGTAAAATATCTCTACCGGATCCAAACATAATTATCGTAACTGTACTTCGACTTCTGCGCGGCGCGGACACATCACACACGTGCGCTTGCGAGCGCTCTCGATTGCTACCCACCGATTGTGGAAGAGCGCGCCGCGGGAATTTCATTTGGATTCGGTTGCCTCCTTATTAAGGAAATATTGTGTAGTCGTTAAAAATTCTATCTTCTCTCGCTCTCACTTGGCACAGCACGGCGATGAAAAAAGTGTACGTGTAGCGCGTAGTCGAGGACTGCTGGATTCCGGCTTTTATGGTCTTTCAAAGGAGAACAAACAAGTTGTCATTACCGTTTATAATTCCTAATAAATTGTCCGCTTTATCGACTTTTATTCCCGCTGACTTCCAAATTGTATTTTATTTTATTTCGACCATAGAGTCGTATTCATTAAATTCTCCAAAGTCAGTTAAAGAGATAATGGTGTTATTGTATAGCGTAAATTACAAAATTGTGTTTTCGTAAAGTTATGATTTATGGTTTTTACTAGGAAATGCATTGTGAGTGAAATATTCTAGAACAGTAATTAATATTATTGGTTATCCAAGCGTATAGTATTAGAATTTAAACGATTTACATTTTTGAGGCAATTTAAATCGTTTAGAGAGTCACGAGAAATGCCGCGAAAACCGTAATTAACATTACCTTGGCCTCAGATTAATGAACCCGTCAAGCGTAAGCTATAGAAAGCATTAACTTTTATATATCAATGCGTTTTATCAATTTAGAAAATGAATGCTTCTAATATTTTAAGCCTGAAATTAAAATAGATTTCATAAATATGAAACATTTTTATTGTTTTCGCAATTAACGTGAAATAATTGAAGCGTAACGTATATCCGCACAGTGTTTTTCCATCAGACGCGTGCGCACTGACTCATTTTCCCCATAA
This sequence comes from Torymus flavipes, assembly GCA_030522905.1. Taxonomy (NCBI): domain Eukaryota; kingdom Metazoa; phylum Arthropoda; class Insecta; order Hymenoptera; family Torymidae; genus Torymus; species Torymus flavipes. The sequence continues at coordinate 10,965 of JAPYZO010003203.1, forward strand.
TTAGTCGTAAACATCCAATAAAAAAGATTTATTCCCTAAAAACTGTCAAACAAGCTATAAGGTTCGTTCGGCGACGCGATTTTGCTTGTCGCGAGAACATCATAACCCGAGCGCGAGAAAAAGGGGAACGTGGAATCTGACCCAGGCCCATCAAAAGCGCTACTAGCGCGTAAAAATGTTTATGTACGGGTATGTACGTACGCGGGTACGTGTTAAAAACGCGCAAGAACGCGAACGACCGAAGCCGCGGCTCGTTAAATCACTCGATGAAGTCGTAAATCACATTAGCCTCCGCCGACTCTGAGGGAATAATCCACAGGAGAGAGAGAGAGATGGGGAGAAAGAGAGTTTGCAACTATGAGCATTACAGTTGGCGGGTCACGATTACAATCAGCGCGCGCATGCGTGAGAATGTAAGTGCGTCTAGGATTTTGGATTTGCGCGGGAATCCGACCGTTAGCCGATGAGGAGTAAGTAACGAAGCCCATATATACCATAGAGTTTTTTGCGAGGGACAGTTAACCCTGTCTTGACCTTATAGCGAATTCTTGGGGATATGAGTATATAGAAAGCATATAAGACCATAAGTATTTAGAGCCTGTGATGCACTATAACGTTTCATTCATATAATAAAAAATGAAATATGAATTCAAATAAGATTATAGTTGTCTTATAAATAAAAAGTATTGTTTGTGTCATTAGCGTGAATGTATCATTGAATACAATTGACATCATAGTTAAATTAAAAACCAAATCTTGAAATTCATTTTTCAATAATAACGATCCTGCTTAATTGGAATATACATCTTTTTGTATTCATTTTTTAATCATTTACATATTTAAATGTACTCAAGATTATTATTTACTAACTTTACTTACTTATTATTTTATTATCTCATGTCTTTACCTTATGAATTAATATAACATAGTGAACATTGGCTATTTTATATTTGTAGAATAATTTGTTCCAAATTGAAAAGATAAATTTTATTTATTGAATATACTAAGTTCAATGCAATATTTGGAACCAACATACACAATTCACATTACCTTTCATGATATTTTAAATCCTTCAAATGAATTACCGAACTTCTTTGGTAATTAAAATGCCCTTGATATCACGGAATGTAACCTCCGTGTTTCCCTGCAAGATCTTTTCTGATTCATTGTGATGCAGAGGAGCAGCAAAGGATTCGTCTCGCTGAAACGGACATAATTGAGGAGCGGCGCGCACAAAGGTGCTGCGCTTTATGACTCGCCTGACACGCGGCGCGCACACTTCTCGCGTCGCAGTTGCGTCACATACACGCGCCGCGGGGATTGGCCATTATGCGTTTTGAAATTGAAACGAAGTGCGCACGGCGTTATGACTATGCGCGGAACGTGTAGAAAGTTGGAATTTATTTAGCTCGACGACCGTAAAAGAATCGTTAGCTCGCGTTTTTAAGCGCGCACGATCCCCCTCCCCTGTGCACGCACCGCTCAGTGTCGACGTTTTATATTGTTGATTTAGCACGAGTGATTAAAGTGTTTATGCCGCGTGAACGCTATAGCTGCTACGGCAGCCAGGAAAATTATCCAGGAATCAGATTAAAATTTTTTTTGGCACTACTTATATTCCAGATAGAAATAATTTTCAAATGCGCACAGGTTTATTTATTTGAGTTAATCATGCGCCGCGTAGAAGTTTCGAAAGACGAGAATAACTTTTGTTTTTTTATTATTATTTTATTATTCTAAATATATCCTGAACCATGCATTCTGCAACATGGCATTATGTCGATTATAATTGAGTATAAAAACGTGCTAAGATAATCTTTTTACACGCACACACACACACACACACACACGTACCCACATCCGCATACGCACAGGTACACGCACATCCATACAAACATTCTTCAAGAACCATGTATTTTGATTCCTTACACCTCGGAATAAAATTATAACATCTTTTTACAACAACTCAAAAAAATTACTATCACAAAGCTTACTCTAGGAATACCCCTGCAATGGTCTATTTCTGTGCGTCAATGAAATTCATCTCAACCTCGTAGTGGCAACCCCCTTTGGGCTCACGAAACTTGCTTTACCCGAAAACGGAAGATGCTCTTGTTTCATGTTTGCAGCGTGCAACTCCGCGCGAATTCAGCATCTCGACGCTCGGAATTGAGCTCGCGTCTGCAGGCGTATACGTTGTGTGGTGTAATTAGGTTGTCTGGAACACTCACGTCATGTCAGCGCGCCTCACTGCTGCTGCAGAACGGATGGAGACATAATGTCGCGTAATGCTTCTCTCTCTCGCTCTCCCTCCCTCGCTCTCGCCTTCCTCTTCCTCTTATTTGGCACTTCCTCGGGAGTTCCTTCGTCGTCTTAGTCGCGACTCGCTCTTTCGTCCGGATATTTCGGCTTCCCCGCGCTAATCGTATTGATAATTATGGCAACCGCTATGCTTTAACTGCTTGATTAACCGCCGAGTTCTGACGTTATTCTCCGAGTGTTCCGGAATTTTGACGTTTCGAAATTACGAGATGAATGGCTGCCTCTCGTGTAACTCGCGGAGTTAAAAGGACGCTGTTTTTGGAAAAGCGAGCATAAGTTGTAATTCCATGGAGCAGGAGTTGGCGATTAAGATTTCGCGCTAATGTGAACTACAGGTTATGCTAATTTGGACAGTTACGAGAGGAGTAATTAAACAGAGGTAATTATAGATGAGAATCGGTTTAAAATTACAGATTGGCATTGAAATTGACATAATGATTTTAAAATATTACCATTTTTAAATTAGTCCTTTCAATACATCATTTTGTGATAACTTTCTTCCTAAAACCATGCTTCTCTTACCTCACATGATAGCAGAGTTTCTCACCTATTACATTTTTATGGCAAAATAATGCTCCGTTCATCATCTAATTAGAAAATTCCGAAAACGTTAAAATCTATCATATATAGAGCCCATACACCAGTAATTACTTCGAAATTGCACACGGAGAAGTCCGATGATTGATTAGGAATCTCAACGCGTAATCACCGGCGCTCCAATTCCTCCCCTAATAATAGCGATCCAGCGCCTACTTTTTGACCTCGTTAATTTTAAGGTATTTTTAATACGATGGCTTCCCGCGTCCCTTTCATATACACAGCAATTACGCTCTCGCTCCTTGTTTACCTTAACCTTCCGCGGTGGATCGAGCGCGCTACCTACTTTTTTCTCTCCCCCTCGGCATTTTCGGCGTATAACCACCCTCATTGATAAGTAACAACAAATAATCATCCGTCGCGTCGGCGAAGTCAATTACGCTGGCGCGCCCGCGCGTTCGCGTTTTTCGGGAGGGAGAGGAGAGAGAGGAGGGAGAACGCCGTATATGCGAAATTGGCATTCGCGAGCCAATTTCGCGAACAGAAGCCGGCTCTCTCGCGAGATCTCGCGCTCCCTCTTTGTGTTTTTTCGCGCACACGTACGTCGCGTACGTATATACGCATTCCGGCGCGCGTCTTCTCCTTTATCTTCGTCTGGACTGCCTCTCTCGCGGGCATCGAGAGAGAGAGAGAGAGAATGAGAGAGAGATACAGAGAAAAGAAAAGTCATGTGAGCCCCGTTACCGAACCTGGTAACCACTTACGGGCGAACAGGTAAATGATGGGTTCCCTCTCGGCGCGGACGCGCACGCGCTTCTCTTTCTCCCTCTCTCTCTCTCTCTCTCTTTCTCACTCGTTGTAATCGCGTTCTCCTTCTCTCTTTCTCGACTCGCTGGTCTCCGCAAAAATAATACGATCTTCTCTCTGTCTCTCTTTCTCTCTTATCCCCGTGCGCGCAGGCAGCCGCAAATTATGAGACTCTTCCCAGTATTGATAGGTAATTGATCGTAATTCAACATTGGCAACGGGTGTTGCTGCTCCCCGCGGCTGCTCCGACTGCGCAAGCGCTCGCGAATCCCCCGAGGATCACCCGCGCGTTTTGCCTTCTCCTCCTCCTCCTCCCATACGATTTTTTTGCGAGCAGATACCTTCGTGTCCGAAAATTACCATGATATTTTTCTCCTGATTGTATTTGCGTTATATTTTAAGGCAACGAATTTGTTATATGGCCTGCGTTCATTTTTCGTCCAAAGTAATTATTACGGTTTTAACCATTCGGGCTCGCAGCATACATTGTATTGGTCAGCGGTTTTTTTCAATGATATATAATAAGGTGTACATCGCAGATTGCAAAAACAGGTTGCATTAATTCATTGTACGCATTAAATCGAAACAATGTATACGAGTGTTTTCCTTTTTCGATTACTTTGAGAGCGCGGTAATTAAAAAAGCTCATTCAGGGTTTACATTATTTAAATGAGGTTTTGGAACGAAATCGTAAACTACAGTATGTGATTTTTTTGTAGCTCTACTTGCTCCATTAAATTTCATTGGTAGCATTTAGTGATGAATTCATTCATTCAACTTGCATAATTATCTATATCATGTTTTATCTTCCCAAAGATTCCTCTTGTATCGAAAACATTGAGCGATATCTCATCATTTAAAATGTATCCTATAAATATTTATAAACGATTAAAACTCGTTCATACAAAAATGCCGCTAAAGAAAATTAGTTAATTAAAATGGCTTATATTTGGATCGAGCGGCGATAAGCGCAACTCATTGCTCGTCATTTGCTTAAATATTTCAGGGAGTAGATAAAAGAATCGGCTTCGCAGTTAAACTGTCCTCGAGAAACAAGTTAACGTTCGCCTATCGGTTAATTTACATTCGGCGATCTTTTGTTTTGATTTAGTATCAGCTGAACAAATAAACTGTAATGAGCGCGTTATCCGGCCTCATGAATACGAAATTCCGCGAAGAATTTCGCTCCCGTCCTAACGGCGCTTCTTCTATCCCTCCCTCCCTCCCTGTCTTTCTCAAAGTTGTTTTCCAAGTGTCGCATCGTGCCTACGCGCGTGTGTGTGTAGTTATACATACACATACACGCAGCTTCCAAAGAGAGGAAGAAATCCGCAGGCGGCACCGACAGCGTCGCGTTGGACGTAATACGAGAAGCCGCGCAAGGCGGGAGGCAAATCGAAGAAAGCAATTTTTCAGATTTCCGCCGCTCCAAAGAAGACGAAGACGGAACGCGGTGTGGCAGCAGCTGCGAGACTGACGCCCGCAGGATATGAGTTAAGAAGGAGCAGGAGAAAGAGAGAGAGAGAGAGGGAGAGAAAGGGAGAGAGAGAACTTTACCTACCTCGCGGCGTAAGCCCGTTATTAGTTCTCCACGCGTAGCTCGCATGCCAATCTAACTAGTAAGAGGTAACTTCCGCGCGCGTGCAGAGCCAGGCCAGCAGTAAAGTAAAATCGAGTTCTGCATTCAATCACATTGAATCGGCGAAGCCGAGCGTAATTTCTTTACTTTGGCAAGTAAGATTATCTTCGATTTTTCTTGAAAGCGCAGAAGCGCGTGGCGTCGAGGCGAAGAGCGAGAGAGAGAAAGCGAGCGAGAGAGATAGATGGAGAGAGAGAGGTGGCGTGTAGACGATGAAAATTAGCACCTCCGATGAATGAATGCTGCGGATTCGAGTGCGCGCACTCGCGTTTATTGCGGGGATGCAGCTAGTTGTAATTCAAAGCTGGTACTCTCGTTTGATTTACAATGGAAAGGGGCAATTGTGGGTAATTAATTGAGCCCGTTGTGCTATTACTTTCCGAAATAATTGCTGTTTAGTGATTCGGAGAGATATGGCGTACTCTAAATCTATTGTAGCACGTACTGCGCTTAATAAGCAGCTGTTTATTATAGTTTCATTGCTTTTTATTATTTTTGCATTGCACATAGTGATAGGGTAAAATGGAAAATCTATAAACTATAATGACTATCATATATGTAAATACATTGAGTTTAAATGATAATGTTTCGAAAGAACGTCTCAACTCCTAGAACATTATAGATAAAGGGATATGCGTAATGAGAAAAAGTAGCTTGAAAGTCGTATTCTTAAACAAGAAAATAACGGTACTAAACGATAGCATCGGTAATGATGAGTTCCCTTAATTTCCCCATTTTCTGATTAAAAATACCGATTCTCTAAATTCCAATTTAGGACTCCGTAAAATAAGACATAATACTTTACTTCGATATACATAGAATCCGGGAGAAAATTAAACGGCCCAGCAGGATGGCACCTTGGAAATTCTGGGCCCATCCAATTACGCCGACCGCGATAAATAACGAAACGCGCGCGCGCGTGCGGCTCTTCGTTGTCCTCTTTCGAACTTTATTATTATGTAACGATCTTCTTCCCCCCTCTCTCTCTCTCTCTCTCTCTCTCTTCTCGAAAAAGCGGGCCGAACACAGCGCGCTCGTCCAGCGTTCGCGTAATAATCGGGCCCGACGATCGTCCGCTCGTAAATTATATCGCCGTGTAATCTCGCGCAAGCGCGAGGCGTTATAGGTGCTGCGGCCGCGCGTTTTCGTTGCGCGCTACACACAAACCCGCGGCGCTTTTCTATAATTGAATCGCCGCTAAATCTTGCCGCGTTAACGCGGTTAAACGAACAATTTATAACGCAGCCGGGTAGGCAGACAGGTAGGTATATAATGCTCTATGTGGCACGCGAGAAAAGATTTTTTGATAGAAATCAGTGTGTATGTAAGTGGAGAGGGGAGGACTGATGAAAATGGTCGTGAAAGTGCGCGGTAGGATCAGTAACAGCAGCTAATGAGATTTATTGAGGATTTTTAAATTCAGAGATGATGCGCCGCTGATAAAGCGCGTCGCGCTCGTAAAAGAAATGTCGCGCGCGCGAGAGAGTTCGTTAATGCACTTGCTGCCGCTGCGGTTTTACCGTTCGCCTTTGCATCGATTATGAATGCTTTATCGCCGCGGCGCGACGAGACCGTCTGAACAGTTAGCCGCATGCCGGTTTTCCCTCGAAGAATTGCTTTATATTTTCCAGCCAGTCGACGTAAACAAATTCACTTCTCGTTTGGTTTGTTTTAGGAGCGTTTGATATGCGGATTTATTAGCACAGGGTGTGTCACGTAGTTTTACGACAGGAAGTCATATAAATGTAATATATATATATTTATATATTTGATTATCGGCGAATATTGATAAAATAAAAGCATATCGGATGATTTATCGTCGCCGTATATTAGTATAATTGATAACGACGATAATTTTTCTTAGAAATTAAATTGATAAAATATCTCTGTCGAATATTTTCACATTTGACTTTAAATATTTAATTATTAGGAGAATATATCTATAATTTTATATACCATAATAGAGCAACAATTTTATAAAAACATATTTGTATTTTTTTAGTAAAGAATATGAATTTTTTTTCAATACTATTGAATCTCTCTGAAATCTCCGTCCAATACCACAATCGAATTTTCAATAACTTTTCTGTGAATTTCATGCTACCTTATTCGCTTCCGTTCAATGCTATGCAAACAAAAGTATACTATTTTCATCCCAAATCTACTTTCCGAGCTCGAGTCACCGCTGTCTCCGCGAAATACCCGATTATTCGAAGCTAGAGAAAAGTCAGCGGGAGTTTACGCTCCTATAGACACCATGTGCGAATGATGGAACACAAGTCCCATTTGCGGATTTAATATTGTTTATTTAATCCAATATCCAGCGGCTTATACAATCAAGCGTCATTACAGCCGGTAGCTCCGCTTTCCTTCGTTCGCTCACCCTGCGAGCGCGCAGGATTTATGCTACTGCTTCGAAGTCCTAATTGTATTTCCATGCTCCTGACTTGCGGGGAGCGGCTGCTACTGCTGCAACAGTGAAGCAACTATGGTTCAAGTCTCCGTCTGACTGTTGACTGTTCCGGCTGCTCTTGCTCGAATTGCCCTCCGTGTGGAGGTGTGTTACGTTAAATCGTTCTAGCAAGTCTGCACCCTCGTGAACTTGCGTTATATATGCGTGAATTGCGACTAGAAATAAATGTAAAGTAAAAATTTAAACATTTTGTATTAGATTGAATTTTGAACTGAAAACCATAATAATTCTTCAATAGCTTGAAATTTTATAAAACATCAATAAAAATGCTCTTTTAATCTAAAACCTCTACGTTGGGGTCTAAGAACTATTGTAAAGTGTTATGCTGGGATTGTTATGAAATGCTCTTCTTTTCAGCACCCCAAAACAATAAATATACACACGCGACACTGTAGCCACCGAATGATCGAAGAACGAACGAGATTCGGAGAGCGCGACCCTTCCTTTCCGGGTGCTCTGTATATACGCACACGCGAAAGGCATTGCCGAATAACCCCGTGCCGGAAGCCAATGTTTCGCAAGACAATATCCGTGCCGATATTGCATGGGCTTTCGCGCGTAATTCACTCGGGAAATGCGATTGTTTGACGTTCCCTCTGACAAATGCGATTCCTTCACCCCTAAACGGGGTGCGCGCCACCCGAAGGAAAGCATTCTCTTCGTCGGTGCCTCTGACCTATTCCATGTGTGTTTGCCGGAGATTGCTGACTTGTTACAGTTGTAGAATCTTGATTATACGGTGCGTAGAGGTATTATTTGGTTACTGCAAACCTGGTTGGTATTGAAATTATGTTACGATATTTGCGATATAATAAATACATTGGAAGTGGTATATGCTACTATATGAAATAAAATGTGTTACTTTACTAATTTTAGTAAACGTGCGGTTAATGTAGATAGATGTATTTTAACGTACAATGCAAATTTTTAATAAAGTGAAACAAATAAGCGAGGACTGCAACACGATCTCCCAGATTTTTAGTGCATCGCAGCTTAGTTATTCTTTGCTATATGAGTCGTCATGTCTCTCGTCTTGCACGGTCTTCAACGAGAACAGACACTTTGTTCAACGGACCATTTCTACGATACGAATCCTTTTTGTAAACTTTAATAGCAAAAGATTTTACATCATTAACAATTTCAAATTTCATTTTTCAATAACTATAGAAATCGTGCATGAATCGGAAAAAATTAAAAAAGCTTCTTTATTATTAATTTTAGTACTTACAGTAAGTTCTTAATTACAAAAGTTTTATCCAATATTTTTTTTGTTATTTAAATTTTATTTAGATACGTACAAATCTAAAATTAAATATTATTGTGTCAAGGCATTTACATGACAAGGATTATTATATTTAGATGGGAAACAACAAGCTCTCTGCAATAACGGTACCCGTAGATTAGAATGAAAATTAAAAATAACGACGTGTGTTTTTTCGCACTCTCCTCGCATTGTCTAGCTCGTCTACGCCCGTAAAAAATGTAAATCTGTGACACAAAACCCGCATCAAGGGGCCTCAAGTGTGGATAGCCGCGCGCGAGATGAGACAATGCCCGCTGGATGAATGAATGCGCTGATGAATGTACACAATGGAAGAAGAGGCGCGTATAGCGGCGGCCGAGACACAAAGCCAAGGGGGCGACAAAAAATCGCCTCTACGTGGCAGCTAAGTTGAAGTCGCGGGGAAGGTGCGAGTGGGAGGCGGCAACTCAGAGAGAAAGAGAGAGAGAGAGAGAGAGCATGCATGAGGGAGAGACGAGGCAAAAAGGCCCGGCGCGTAGCCGGAAACAAGAGAATATAGACGTTAGTAGTTAGGCACGGAGGATAGAACGGCCCTGCTCACACGCCGCTACCTCGCAAAATCTCAATTAGCGCTTCTTTCAGCGTATGCGGTCAACGCCATCAATGAAAATAAAGCAATTTTATATGCAAAAAGAGGTTATTTCTCCTTTTGCGGTACTCGTGCTTCTGCATTTTAATTAATTTAATTATAAAATCATGGTGTTTGAGACAAAGATATAAATTCATATAAAGTACAAATAAATAAAAAATGTTAACAAATATTGATTGCCCGGGAATACAAACTATAATTGAATTTATTTAAAATATTATTTGTATATCTTATTTCATCGTTATATTCGCACATTAATTTGTCAACAACAACAATTGTTTCTAAATACGTCTAATAATTGTTGCAGTGATTCTTCTAATTCAAAATGCAGTTGACATAGATAAAGTGTTGCATTAATACACAAACATTAGTATATTTTTTGCGTTTATTACCCATCAAATTCACATACAATATAAAAATACTGATAATAGATAATAAACGTGAACAAAACAACAAACTTGAACTTTCTCAATAACTTCTTCTGTCTTACAGCGAGCTGATCCATTGCAAAAAATTCAATTACACTACACAGTATGAAATCAATTCGCTTTCGATGATCTGCCGGCGCGTTCTAAAGCTCTCTCTCTCTCTCTTTCTCTCTTCCACCTCGGTAGCGTGCGCGGCAGCACCGTACCAGCGGCGCAGCGCACCGCATGCAAGGTCAAAAATCAAATAAATCGTTCGTAATAATTCATCGGGCAACGTTATATACAACGTCTTGTTACGCTATATATCCCCATATACCCACACGCGCGCGTAAGAGCGTAATTTACGAGTGCAGCGAGAGAGAGAGAGAGAGAGAGCCGCGCGCTTATATACATACGCGAACACGCGACCGCGGGCCGATTAAAATTATTCTCCGCTCGCGCGTTCGTTCGCCAGAGTCGCTCGCCCGCGACGCGATCGCCCCGAAAAGCTCGCGTGCGCGCACCACCGCGAAAGCATAATACGTAGCGCATATACGCGTGCGCGTATAATTATGAATGCCACTTTCGACGGCGCCGTATGTATTATATACCGTTAAAAGACGAGGCCGCCGCCGCCGCCGCATCTTTTCAGAGAGGCGTAGAGACGCAGAAAAGAAGAAGAGAGGAGAGAAGAAGCGTTCCCGGATTCTCTCTTGCTATACGCGCGCTGAGGATAGTAGCCATTGTGCGTGCGCCTCCTTTGCCCATTACCAGCGGCTATATACGGGTTGCGTAAGCAAAAACGCACCGGCGCGACGCGCGCTCTTTTATCTTTGTCCGTTGTCTGTGAGGACGAGCCGCCGCCGCCATATCGTAAAGGTAGGCAAAAAAACTCGGCAAGTTGAAAATAATAGAGAAGAGGCGATTTTACAGCCATGGGAAAGGAATATTGTGTCTGCGAGAGAGCGCGATCGGGGGCAATCACTGCGCCAAGCGTTCGGGAGGCTGCGGGAGACCACGCGGGTCGCGCTGTATTTTTTTTTTTTTTATTACCACCAAGCGGCTTTGCTGATTTTAGATTTTTATTGACGAGAGTGACGATAAATCTACGCGCGAGGTTTACGATAGGCTTTTTGTCGTCCAGCATTACAATCGCGAGTGACTATAGTGCATACGTGAGAAAAAAAGACGCTTATACCGTGACCTGTTCGAATTTCGGTGGACATATGAGTGAAAAGGATCAGACTGTAACCGATGCTAATGCGAGTATTATTTGGTTTTGATTGGGACAAACGATATGCGTGGTAAATTTTATGGGGTATCGCAACGTTTGAGAGAAATTTGCGAGTATCTCAAGGACGTTCGTGAAGATAGTGTGTAGGACGATACGTCTTTTTTGTCTTTTGTGTGCTCTGCTCGTTCTTAAAATAATAATAATTCATGAATTATGGCTTTGCGCGAATGAATGTAGAGGTATAAATTATTGCGACGTGGATATGCGAAAAAAATGTATTATTGTTCGTCGATGGATATTTATGGGCTTCATTACATATATTATATATTCATTGCTATATAGTGAACGGTGCGACATTTTAGTCTATTAATAACCAGAGAAATAAAAATTTGTGCCATTTTCATAACTTTACATTTCTGATAATTTTGCAAAATAAATCATATGGTGGTTGCTGTGATTGTCTTCTAGTTGGAGAAATTTTTAGGTCAACGACTACTTCTTTTATCATTCTACTTTAATTCATATAGACGGATTCTAATGATTTTCTGATACCTATATAGAACAGCGATAATGCACGTGAAATTGTTCACGTTACGGTAATTTATTTTTCATCGTCGCTTCCATTAAAATATCTTCAACCAGATGTTATTTCATAAACAGGTTCACAGAGAGAATATTATAATTTCGCCATAAACGGCTATCTTTCCCAATCGTAAAACTCCGCAATTTTTATGCAGACAAATAAACGCTTATGTCTCATCCTGTGAATAATCAATAAGCCTCGAACTCTCGAGCCCCCTAATTTTTATCCATTAAAAAAAACGAGAAGGATGAAACAGCGGGCAGGAAGGCAAAATCGCCCGCTCGGTTTCATCAGGTTGATAAATGAAGTTTAGCCGACGCGATACGAGCCTCTCTTTCTCCCGTTCTCGATGAAGTATAAAGTGCCGTGAGAGGTGCGCGCGTCCGATGACTTATCAATAGCGGGTCTCGTTTTAAATGCGAAAACATTTTAATGCAAAGCCCCGCGCGCTGAGTTTGGAGGCCCGTCTCGTAGTCGTTCTCTCCTCTCGATATGCAAATCCCTCATGCGCAGCAGCCAGGCGATTTAATAAATAAATCTCTCGTGGGGTTACGTCACCCCTCGTCGGCGCCGTCAATATAGCGGTGGCGCGGCGTATATAGCGCTCGTCAAAGGCGTCGATAACGCGCGTTGTCCCGCGTGCAAGGACGCGTCTGCGCGAAAAAAGTGTGCGTACGAGAGTCGCGTCACTTGTCTCCCACGCTCTCTTCTTTCTCTAATGGTCCTAACTTCTACAATTTGCATGGGATTATGTGAGAGAGGAAAAAGTGTGATTGAGTGAATTTTTGCCTGTTGTATGAACAAGTGTGTAGGTATAGGAGATCTTTTAATATTTTTATGTTGCATCAAATAGTTATTACCAATTTCATCATTCCAATAAATTCAAAATTAATAATATGCATTGATATCATACTCCGATAAAGTAATTTCATTGTATAGGGTTTTTATTATCTAAAATTTTATATTTTCAATACGTTTTGTAATTAGCAGTTGCATATTTTAACCGATTGAAATGATTACGGACCTCATAAAAATCAAATTGTGCCTATTTTACTACTACCTCAAATATTTACAAATTTCACGGAATTATATAATATATGAGTTATTCGAGAATTAGATTATTTAAGAAATTTCTTCCATAGAATGCATCGTCCTGTAGCAAACTACGAAGAAGAATGCTTCTATTTAAAATTTATGAACTCTCTACGCCGATCAAACGGAAATTTGCATATTATAACGCTGTACGATGATTAACTTTTACTTATGAAAATTTTACACATTTTTGGGAATGACATCAGTCCTCTTACAAAACAATTTTAATTCAGTTCATCATTAGTATGCTAAAAGGCAGACAACGTCACAGATAGGTCCTTAGTGCGTAGTAAGAAATTTCGGGGGACTATGATAAAACGCTTTTAAATGAAAACGTTACCCGATATTCTGTATAATACACGCGTGCGTATCATTGAAATTTAATTCACAATTTAAATTTTAACATCTTTTACGAATACTTATTTGTAAATCAATAGACAATATTTAGTTATTTATACAAGAACGCGATCATAATAATGGCAAATTCGTATAGCATTCTCGCATAATATCAAGCAATTCGGTTGTATCATGCGCAAAGAGCGCGAACGACAGAATTAGTGTAAACTCGAGGATGTAAAGCATCGAAATACACTCGTATCTACGTAGAACCCGCGGTCGACAAATGGACAGAGGCCGTGTCGCAACTGCGCTATTAGGTTAGACCACTGCCCCGCGCGCGCGCGTATTCACCCGGCAAACGGTCCCCTGGCAGTGTGTCGGCTAATTGACAAACATTGACGGACAAGAGTCGGCCTCGTGTAACCGTCGGCCGAAATGGCCTTTGTTTGCCGGCCGACGTTCTAATGGCTACTCCTCTGTGGCCTCCACGCGCACGAGGAGAAATCTTCCGGTCCATTTGTTCATGGCTCTCTCTCCCTCTCCCTCTCTCTCAATTTGCTATAGAAGTAACCTTCCGCAAATGGATAGCTACAGGTAGCTAGTCGGTAAAAATTTTGCACGTGCCTTGATTTGCATGTTTACAATACCTATGGAGTGTTTAGTAATGAGATTTGATATGTATTGAGGGTTTAAATAACCCATCGATAACATTATTATTCTAAAAACCAATTATCAATGCATAGGTTTAAGTTCATCACTGATTATTATGGAAGAATACAATAAAATTTCTTATTATGATAATACTTAGATTTGTTCAAAAACTTTTCAGTCAAAACATGAATAGGTATTATATAACATGATTAAAGGAAAATCCACAACATGATAAAAAAAAATTTTTCAAAAAATACTAAAGTATTTCTATGTAACTCTATATATATATTATTTTATTATAAAATGTTTCAAATCACTTCGAAAAAATATATATAGGTATTGCTATAATTGACATACACACAGATAACGTTATTTAAGCTATACTTAATGATGAAATTTTAAAATAACTGGGAAATAATTTCTAATTTAGCAAAATCTACCATAACTTTAATTTGCGTTATCATTATAACACCCGCACACTCTCATATCAATTTTATAAATTCGTTTCCTTCGTATTTCAGTAAATACTGTTACAAACCTATTGACTCTTATAAAAATGAATACTGTTATCCGATGGAAGCACGTTATAATAAACTTTTTAAATAATTACTAAACTATACAGAAAATGTTATTTTATCTAAAGTGTCGAAAACTGTTAGCTCACCTATTAGCAAGAATATTAATAAAATAAAATGTTTTTAATTATATACGTATTATATACACAGAGTTGGTTTTGACATACTTTAGATGAAATCTATGCCACACCACTATTTATAGCATTTTTAGAATGATATGAAGACATTTTACATAAAGTAGCAATTAATGGATCAACATTGTACATTTCTCTGGAATTTCATTGCTACTCGAATCCAGTTCAGAGAATATTGGAATTTTTGTAAGCTGTAATAGCGCTTAGAAGTAAAAATCGCAATTCTCCAAGCAATCTAGCATTTTTGCAAAGACCTGAAATTAACATTTGGTCGTCATTCTCATATACCAGCAATTCCAGAACAGGTATGAAGCTTTTAGCGTGACAACTTTTCCACAGGAAATATAAATAGTCTTAGTTAAATTAGAATTCTTGCATTTATTATTTACCTCTTAATTAAACGTTTTCATTTCAAAGTATATAATACACATG
This sequence comes from Torymus flavipes, assembly GCA_030522905.1. NCBI lineage: Eukaryota > Metazoa > Arthropoda > Insecta > Hymenoptera > Torymidae > Torymus > Torymus flavipes. The sequence continues at coordinate 26,082 of JAPYZO010003203.1, forward strand.
CGCAGACTCTCGTGTATAGCAGCTGCCTTGACTTTTACCCTTCTCCCTCTTTCTCCGTGTTCAGGAAAAAAACAAACGGTCGAAAAACGCATTCTGCCACAGCAAATTATAACTGCAAAAGTCGCGCGCGCGCACGCGAAAGAGAACGCGGATTCGGCATAAATCGCGTGTCTTCGAAAGAGGACAAAAAAGAGCGCGCTGCAGCACGAGCGAGTGAAGAGCGAGCGATCCGCGCAGGGAGCAGGGCCAGAAAGAGAAAGAGAGTGAGAGAGAGAAGAGTAACAAGAGAACGAAGCGTAAGTGGCGAGAGATGCGGCCGAGACAATGATGGCGGTGATTCTTTTGATCGGAGATAACGGCCCGGAAACCTGTATTATGGCCGTTGTGTCCGCGAGAGAGAGAGAGAGAGCCGAGAGAGACAGGAGGAGGCGCAGAGGGACGCGGCGTAATTGCGACCAGTTTCTCAGATTTCGAGGCGTAATGAGAACGCGACCCGCCTTATTGGCGTCATTTCGTAAAGGAATCATCCGCTCGTTTGCACTCGCAGCCGCGCGCGCGATCGGCGAGCGTCGTTCGATGCGCGCCTTGTTTATAATGGGCCACCCCGCGCAAAAGATGCGGGATCCTTGTGCATGCTGTGTCTTTCTAAATGCAAAGAACTTGACTTTGGTTTTATCTTACGGGCGTTAACTTGTTGCTCGAATATCGGATCTCCTTAAGAGAACGAAGGAGGATAAAGTAGCGTAATTAAAAGGTTTACCTTACTATGTTGCTTGATTATTTACGAAAAGAAAGCTTACGTGTTGCAATCTTTTTCATTAGCTTATTGATAAACGATATCGATAGCCAGCTTATATAGTACATCACAATTATTTTAAATGATTCAATTATTTTTTTAACAAATAAATTTTAGACACGATTATACAGATTCACTATCAACGATATCACGTTCGTTAGGTGGTATCATGTGTTTACAAATAATTTTACTGTAGTATAAAAAGTGAAACATATGTACTTATGGGAGACATTTCGCACAACCCTGCATCAGGGCGTGGTCATCAATCTTATTTTTACTCGAGAGCTTCTTCAGTTTCACATTCCGTAAAGGACCATTAAGTAATAGCATACTTAAATACTAATTAACTGCCCATCATTAACATCAAGTCATAATGAATTTATGGCAGTGGCATACAATAAATACGTTCCCAATGAAAATAATAAAAAATTATCCCTTAATTAATAAAGAACCGTACAATTTCAAGCAAACTTTTCGTAACGCTCTTATACGCGCATAATTTAAAACGCACAGCATCATAAACTAAAAAGCAAGTACTCACCGTCATTGTCAAATTTGAGAAGATGAAAATAATTTAAGGTAATTCCATACCGTGAACACCCGTGAGGAGAGAGAGAAAGAGAGGCTCGAGAAAACGTCTCTCATGCATTCTTTGCGGTTGCTTGACCGACCGCGACTTATAGTCATGTCATACGCATGTGCGCGTAACGAAAAAAGAGATGCGTATAAAGCGAGAAGTTCGGCGAATGTGCAGCCCAACAACGCGCCGATCCGCGCGAGAGCTGAAATAAAAGGAGAAATAAAGAAAAGGAGGGCTACGTCTGTGGCGGCGGCAGCAGCGCCGAAAAGAAATTCAAGTTGAAAGAGAAAGAGACAGATGGAGGATTAAACTCCCTGAAAGAATTGGGCAAGACACTACGAAGACACGATATATCGCGAGTAAGTGAGGTACCGCATTGGAATGAAGTACGTGCTCGGTGCTCTATATATATTCTTTTCAAGAGTTGATACCATATGTATTGATGTATGTATTCGTTTGTGAATCCCCACAAATGATAATAATCGGAAAAACAAATTTATTATTTTCATAATTCATTTCAATATATTACTTTCCTAAATAAAAAAAAAATTTTTTAATAATTCTGAGTATGAAATTCAACTCCTTATGATTGTTATCAACTTTTTAGTGCGCAAAGGACCCCATTCACACGTTTAGGTAATCAGTGTGCGAAGTAATTTAGTAAATCACTTCGCATACTGTGAATAAAAAATTGAAAGATATTGTCCAAAATACAGTATTTAAATTATTAAATATTTTTCTCAGATCGACTATGGTCGGAAAGATTGTCCCATGGTATATAGAACCCGAAAAAGGAAAAACAGGCTTTCAAGGAAATCACACATTTTTGTTCTTTCACAGTATTTTATGTAAGACGGGAGCTTCAACCCTAGACCCTCTTCTTATCAGCCGACCCCAGTAGCTCGATGATAATCTGCTTTTTCAATCAACTAACATTTGTATGCATATACTTCGTGTATGCTTTTCTTATAATGTCGTGTAATTTATATCTTTTATTTTGTTTTTTATTTATCCCAAATACGAATTTTACACACTAATAAGGAGTGATTCCAGTTTTCGAGAAAACGATTTTTCTGCGGCTTTGTAGGAGGCGTTTTCTGGTACTCAGAAATAAATCCCAGTACCCTCAGTTAATTTGACAGTCTCTTTTTCCAAAAATATCAACTATATTATATTTCAAATCTGCGATTGTCGAAAATCAAAGCACTTACAACTGATAAAATAAGTCAATTTTTATAAATGATTTATCTGTAACTTTAATGGTCTATAACTTACAGTCAAATCAACAATTTGATATGTAGAAAAAGATAAATTAAAGGAGTTATCGTATATTTTCATCTGATTTTCCAAAAATTTACCTAGTGCAAATATTTATGAAGATTCAACAAAATGAGGAATCACTCCTTGTAAATAAAAAAAATAGTTTACGATACACGATATCAATAGTATAATTTAACTGATTTCTAAATATAATATAACGGTCTTAAGTTTTAAATACAAATCACTTCTGTAACTAGTGAATCATATCGCAATTTTGTGGAATAAAAAGTGACTTACCCTAGATTGCATTAGGGCCGTCAACTCGCGAGCCATATACTTTAACAACTAGCCACAGAAACCACTGCTCGGCATTCTGCTAATCGTCTTCATATTATTATTGTGCTTCTTGCCTCCTCTTATTCTGCATATTCCTAAGGATAATCTTCTGTAGCATTATATTATTTTTCTTTTTTGTTGCGATGATGTTAAAACTATAACCATGTGCATAACGAACAAATGAATATGAGCTCATTACAGGGTGAAAAAATTATATCTTGAACAAAAGTCTACAACTATAACCGTACGGCACGTGCGCGTACTATCCTCTCGGCCTCTTGATATTGTAATTATCCCGGTTATAAATTGGTTGTCACTTTTTTTTCACCTCTCTCGGACCTAAGGTCGCGCGTGATGAATACGCACGTAAGAGTGCGCGCGCACGGTTTGCGGCACCGGTCCCGTTACGCTCATATGCGCGCGCCCGCGCACTTGCACGTGTCTGCATACGCTATCTCTCGAACTTGTGCGAGTCCATTCCGCGGCATTAGGCTTGTAAAAGAAAGAGGCGAGAGAGCTCGGAGGAAATGAGCAGGGGGGGAGGAAGGAGGGATGCAAGAAAAACCGACGAAATGAGAGAAGAAGCTAGCGCACAAGAAGATGGAGATTGGGTATAGAGAGAAAGATAAAGTGGAAGATGGTGCAAGAACTGTAAATGTTATAATTTACTTGTACTTGACCGTAATGACAAAGATGTAACTAAGACAGGTTCATTTAATGATGGCTTTTTATCCTGTGCTAATGACCGTTTCATTTTTTCGTCTTTTGTTTTAGGTGAGTGCCATAATTATTGGTCAAGAAGTGGCTTTTTCCGCGTGTATTCACGGATTTTCAATTATTTTGCTAAGAATAGAGTTGGAGCTTTTCCTTTTATTTGCTTGTGAATTACGGTTATTACCATTGCATACCCTTTTCTTGACTTTAATGTCTTCTAGAAGTTTTTGAATAGATGAAAAATATCATAATTATCTTCATTTTTGTATTAAGCTCTAAGTACTATAAGAGATGAGTCACAAGTAATACAGTTGAAACTTGATAACTTTTTATTAACTTTCTCGTTTAACTTTTTGCTAATTCTGAGATTAAGAAAGTGCAAGAAAAATGAATAGAAAAATTTGATACTGAAAGCTCGTCTTTCTTTTTACATAACGATTTATCATAAATTTTGATATCCTTTATTAAAAGAAATTCCTAAGTAATAAAAAACTTTAAAAAAGTTCAAAATTGCAATTCTTTATTACCATAAAAATGCTTGATCTATATCTAAAAATCTCTCATGATAAAAGATAGCTCTGAAGATAGTATAGAAGCATCTATAAAACTCGTTAAAAAAATTAAAGTATTAAAGCAGGCTGCAAAAGGACATGTTGAAGCCGAGAAAAGCCTAGCTCGTAGCCATATAGCCACGCAATCTCAAAGAAGCGAGGGGGCAGGGGATAAAGAGCGAGGGCGCGCGCGCGCGCGAGGAAAAGAGGTGTAAAGGAGAAGGGGATTTAGCTCCATCACGGATCGCTTTGGCTTGGCAGGTCTTCTTATATGCGCACACGTACACTATCTCGGCTTGCACACGCATTGTTCGATGAGCGCGCGAGAATCTCTCTCTCTCTCTCTCTCTCTTTTCCCTCCTCCTCCTTCCATCTCTCTCTCTCCCTCTTACGAGATATCCCGAACAATCTGACAGTCGATGGCCTCGGTTCAGCCCGCGCGCCACGTACACATACACACACTCGTGCTAAATCCCTCGCGCGACTTAACAGCATACCGTTATGATAAGCTTAATGCATGCCTGTCCGTATCGTCGGCTACGCGTCGCCCATTTGACGTAACAATAAAACATTGTTGACTCTGATTGCCCTGCGGTCGGCTCGCCGCGCGAGCGCATACCGCGCACGTGTGTACAAGCCCCACGTGTCTTCTTTTCTCCTCTCTCTCTCCCCCTCTCTCTCTCTCTCTCTCTCTCTCTCTCTCTTACTCTCGCTCGGACTTTTTTAACAGAGCCACGGACCGATGGAGTACACGAGCGCAAAACGTGTATACGTATACTTGTTAATGCGTTAATGAAACATTGTGTGCAAGTGAGAGAGAGCTGGCTAGCTGGCTGGCTTGTAGGTGTGAGGAAGATTAATAGTTAAGATATACGGGGCTTCCTTGAGTAGTCTTCATATGTTAGGAGAGGCTTAGAGCGAGATAGTTGTTTCGGATTTAATATAAAAGGCATGTGGCGTTTTACCATTTTAGCACAGAGCGAGTCGTGTGTGTACTATCGCGGACGAGTGAGAGGGTATTATTCTAACTCGATGTACACCGAGCTATAATACAGGTAGGTAAAAATTTCTATAAAATATGCAAATACCATAAGTAACTCTTATCGTCGTAGCTTTTTGAAAAAC
>JAPYZO010003205.1:0-19824 GCA_030522905.1 Torymus flavipes
TAAACAAGATTTTCCCCACTCTCTCATTCATTTTGGTCAAAGCGTTCTAGAGAAAAACTGTCAGACATGAGATGATATACAAAAATTGATACTTCAAACCAGTGGTTATATTACACACTTATATATATGATTGACGTATATTTTTGAGGTATAAAGTTGTTTTTTTTATATAGATTGGAAATAATAATTATCTGACTAATTATACTAAAATCTATTTTTCGAGGCTTTAACTCAGGCCCCCTAAACAAATAAATTTTCTTCAAACTTTATGTAAGGAAGATTTAAAATATTGAATTTAAATTTTATATATTGATAGATAATTATAATAAAAATCTTGTATTTTCTTAACGTGATTATGCACACAAATAATTGTATTAAATTTTTCATCGTCCAGTCATTAATTTTTAAGGGGCAAAATTTAAATCTTTAAATTAAGTTCGGCATTTCATTCATATGAATCACTAAATAACAGTAAAAAAAGGATATTTGATTTCCTCCACAATGTATATAAATTTATACTTAAAATATATATACTTTATTAGAAACAATGTGGCAGTAACACATGGTCTCAACAATTACCTCTTGCTATGTTTTTCTCTTGCTATGGATTTCACCTTCATAAATTATAAATCAAACATCTTCAGAGTTGAAAAATCTTCAGTGATGAATTGTAATAATCTTGAATTATGATGATTCCCAATTATCTTCGGAGATGAGAGGATTTTTGACGACGAAAGTTAAATGAAATAGAAATTTTAAAAATATTCACAATGATTCCTTTATTAAAAATAATTTATCCGCTATCAATTATGTTTTGTTAAAAATTTTTATTTTGCGAGATCGACATTACCGTCAATCTTCTTCAAGGTACCAAAAAAACAATCTAAACTAACGTCATATTTGTAAAGTGTAAAGGTAACCGATAGTCTCGGTAAATTATAAGTACAGTATGAGGATGTGTGACAAAACAAAAAACATGACTCTTTACACCAACGTTTCAAACAAAAACACTTTGTACTAAGAAAATTTATCAGTGTCTTTTGTTTTTTGTAATGTTAATTGTGAAATTTAATTGACTTTTTTATAGAAAATTTCATAAATTTCTTTTTAGCGCATACAAATAATTTTTACAATATAATTTAACACCTAGAACATTTGTTCATCATAATTTACAATTATTTTACAAAACTAAGAATTTTCGTTATTTACAATTTTTGATAACAGTAACTCTGTTGAATACGTAAAATATCACAATTCCATTAAAAATCGAAATATTTTTGTAAAAAAAAGAGAAAACTATTTCTCAATTAACACGACAATTAATCTTGAAACTAAAAATTAACGCTAAACATTAATGCCATTTGATGTGAATAATAAGAAAACTCTGCTGTTAGCTATTGATCTTCAGTGTTGATTTTTTTCTTCGTTAGATGTATCTTGTTCGTTGCACCCAAAGTTTCTACTATATTTAAGTATCTAACACAAGACAATAACTTTGTCACTTTTAGTGTGAGAATTCATGAAAAATTATTACTACTATCTAAGCTGCAAAAAAAAAAAATAAAATAAAATGTTTACGGCGCGTTATTTCTTAACTTTTTTTAACCAACTTTCAGTCGATTATTTTTAAAATTATTTCACATTTTAATAACTTTCAAACAACTGTATGAATAAGCTACCTAAAGTAAAATTTAAAACATCTAGAAAATATTTTATTTTGTACTTTTAAATGGCTTAATTGTTTTTTATGATTTGAAATTATTTTAAATATTTAAAGTTTTGAAAAAATTTTGAAATAAATTCATACGGTCGTTTTTCTCAAGTTAACGGGATTTCTCTCCATTGCTTTGTTTCAAACTGACACTTTACGTTATATAACCATACAAAAAATAAATAAGATATTATGCTTCTTTGTACTTTATGCCCTGTCCCCACTTATTACTGAAAAAAATTATAATTACATAACTAATTGTAAAAAAAACGTTCGAATGTTTCTATTTACAAAAATTATGGGATAATGACTAACATTTTGACATAACTCTTTCAATCTAAGTACGTTAACCCTAAAGCCTTATGCAATATATATATATATAAAATTTATATGCACAAAGTAATTTGATTATCAAAAAATTATATTAATTGTGTTTACTTCAATATTCGAAAAATTTATTTTGATTTATAACTGAGAATATGACATACATTTACTTTTAATAATTTATCGCTTGTAGCTTTCTTTATGACTATATTAATTTAAATCACTTAAGTAACTGGCAACACCAAGAAAATAAAGTTTGCTATTAACTTTATAATAATATGCACTCAACGATTCCTTATACTTAAAATTAAAATTCTAAAAATGTTTCTTAATATTTATTTATAGATTAAAGCAAATCATGATAAAATTGTCGTAACAATTGCCTATTTCTACTAAGATGCAAAATTTAACACATTTTGAATAATAGTTTTGTTTAATAATTAATCAATAATATAAATATTGATACTTCAAGTTTATTCGAAAATACTAACAGGTTTGAATGATTTAAATTAATATGTTTCATGTAGGTGTAATATTTCGTTATGATTAATTTTTTTTATTAACTAATTTTTTGAAAAATTTCTGTAGTTAGTTTCTGTAAGCTTGAACATCTGTTCTAACATTATTGAATTAAATGTATATTCTAATTAATTAACCTGAAACTTTAATATATTTCTTATAGTCTAATATAATATCCTAACTTTATATGAGTTAACTACACACTATCATAAGCAGAAGAAATAAAAAAAAATAGTTTAATAACCAATAATGTAATATCTTGTGCATATTATTGAACACAATGTAATCGTCCTAAACCTATTTTCCGTAGCCTCTAATAACCTACATAATCTTTTTAGTCTATCAATTAAAATTCAAGCGTATCATATTTGTCCATAGACAAATATTTTAATTGTGGCTTCGCCACATCTTGTTTGCTAAATATTTTTAAGAATAAATATTATTCGGCTGAACTTATAGCTGTGCCGATAAACAGGTTTTAAAAAAGTCAATGAAAAACTTACCAATAATGTGTATAAAAAATTATGTGTACAGCAGCAGCAGCAGTGCACCGATAAAGCTACATTGTATACTATATGGTGTAAGCGATCGTATACCAACGATTATTCACACCATGTAGATCACAATGCGTCCTCTCACTTGAGCAATAACAGTTTGATAACGTTGCAATGGAGAATGAAATCCTGAGTTAAAATTGATCACACAGAGTCGGGCACAATTTTCAGTCAAACCTCAAAGAAGCACCCCCCCCCCCCCTCACACACACAAACAAAAGAAAACTTTCACCCAAACTCATTTTCAAATCTCGCTGTTGAACTTGCTTCTTTCTTTCAGCATAAAACAACTTGTCGCTTCACTCCCCCACTCCTCTACCCCCACTCTCACACTCACTTGTCGCTCGGTCGATGCGATTGGGCCGCCGGCGGTGGTGGCGGCAGCGGCGGTAGGGCCAGCAGCTGTGGCTGTTGTTGCTGTTGCTCGCGCTGCTGCTGATGCTGCTGATGGTGTTGAATCAGGTCGGTGGCTAGGTCAGCGATTCTCACGCGGCCGTAAGAGCGAATCATCCGATTGTGCTGGGTGAGCATGTGACGCTGATAGCTGCTGCGCTGCTTGAACCGTTTGCCACAGTAGCGGCACTCGTGCTGGGGCTGTTTGCCGCACTCCTCTCTCAGGTGACGTGTCAGCGACACCTTCCACGCGTAAGTTTTGCCACACAGGTAGCATGAGTAGGGCCGCGATCCCGTGCCCGAGCTCGTCGATGCAACTGGGTTGCTGACCACTGACATCTCGGTGCTGACGTTGCCAATACCACTGCCGGTGGAGCCAATTGACAGCGATGGACTTGCCAAGCCTTCGAACAGAAAAGAAAAACGGGGTTGCCCGTTTTTATTCCTCGTTTTGTTTTCAGAGGGTATAAGGCGATATTTTTGGTTGCTTTTTATTCGTGATTTCAGATTTATTCGTTTATTTTGATTAGGCTATTTAAAGGTAAGATGTGGGAATTTTTGCGTTATTGCAATGGTTAGAAGAGAAGAAGTAATAAATGGCTTCAGAATGGATGGCATACTTAAGGAGGTGAGATGGGTACCTTTTAGAACCATTAGCTGATCATTACCAAGGGAAAAACAGTTGATCAGACAAAATAAATTGTTTTATCAAAGCATCACATTGCGATTTATTTATCTTCATTGAAGTCTAAGTTTTACTTGCAAAATCGTCTTAATATTCTCAGAAAAATTAATTTATACCTGAGAAATTTTCAAAATCTTACTAATTTTTACTATTATTAATTGATATTATTAATTGACACTAAACTTGGTATCTTATAAAATATACATCTTTATGTCTTTTATATCTTAAAATTTATGTTACTATGATAAAATAAAATATTAAGATATAACAGCCCGAGACACAATACAAACACCGATAGGAATCCATTCAATTAGGTTGTAACCATCACCATCCCATTTTTTTCACGTACACGCGTACATCAAGTATACAAATTCTTACAGTATTGTTTGAAAATGACCCCAAATACTTTACATAACTGGTAATATACACTTATTTACACAAAGAATCCTACTGAAAATGAACATATAACATATAATGTGTTATATTTTCAATCAAATCATTCTGCATTTAACCATTTTTACCACAGTCTGACGAATCACGTCGTAAATAATGTGTCGAATCAAGATATATGGTCGCATTATTGAAAATATTAATGAATAAATGAAATAATTATAATGAATTCATTTGGAAGAAGTTCATTAAAATTTTTTCTATTGTAATATAAATTTATTCAAAATTTTAAGTATTATGTTAAAAACTAGTAGTTTTATTTCTGTTAGCAACAATAGTCTCATATTGAATGGAAATGTATATCGTTTTAAAGTAAGACACTTTTTATTTTGGATGCTAAGTAGTGCATTTTTATTAAAAATCAAACAAACAAAAATGCGTGTACAATATTTCTGTTTTGAAATTTATAAAGTATTTATGTTCCCAACACTAGAAAAATGAATGCAATATAACAATCTTGCTGTACAACTTACCTCATATTATATGTTTTACATTTTGTCGCTAGTTCTTAACAATCAATTTATAAACCTGTAAAATATTAATATTGTTATTAAAAAGGTAACGCACAACAATCAATATGAATACAATAAAAATGTTTAAATATATATTCTTTTGATAGAGCATTATTAAAAAATATAAAAAATAATAATACTGAATAATATAATACAAGGAAAAAATATGTAACTATAATATATTATAAAATTATATGATTGTAGGAAGGTAAAGAGTAACTACAATAACACATTTTTAAAAATTGTGGAAATTTTTTATTATCGAGTACTCTATAAAAACAAATATTGAACCATTTTAAAAAAGAAATGAAATTTAATATTCTTATCTGAAAAGATGAAAAAGTTTTCTTACAATAAATTAGGAATAGACAAAATACTATAAGTATACAAAAATTATTTCTCTATTGACAGAATTACCTATCAACATTTAAAATGTAACAAATAAAAAATATGTTATAAAGTACTTTTTATCACAACAAAATTATTTACTATTAATTGTTAAAAAATTCTTCAGGATCTTACTTTATTTTTTACATATAATTTAATTTTCTTATTTTTCTATCAAAATAATAATCACACATAATTGTAGTGTTATGCAAAATAATAATATAATTTATTATTCGAATCAAAATAGAAGCATTATTTTGTACCTTTTCAACATCCCAATAGTTTGAGAAAATATTTTACAATGTTTCACACAGCACTAACACACCCTAACACTGAAACTTATTCGTACACACAAACAAATGTCGGTTAATTTTCACGGGGACACTACAACGCGTATTTTTCACAATTATTTATTATTCGCTAACGAAAACGATTTTAAAATCGCGTCAACTGTCAGAGGACTGTGCCACGCGCGCGCGAACCACTGGCCTGCCTCAATTTAACTGTCAAACGTCTGGGAGCGGCTAAGCGGTAAGGGACGCTGCTTTCCCTTCGGTTTGAGCTAGGTATGAGTTAAGTATGTATGAGCAGACAGCCGTGTCCCCGCTTGGGTAAGCATTGTCTCCAATATCTGGCATCTCAACCGACGGGTAGTAAGCATAGTATTGTGTTGACAAGACACATGGAGTTAGGTATGGGAACTGGAAAGAGGATGAAAGCTGGGGCGTAATGAAGTTTTGGAATACATCTAAGGCTGATAAAAAGTAAAATAGTTAATAGTATCAGAAAGCATGTGTACAGTATAATAATGTACTTCACATAGTTACGCGAAAAAGGGCAATAACCTGAGGGAAAAAGTTGTAGTAAAGTTTATAATAAGAAAACATTACACGCACATACTTCGCTGTACCAAAACTACATCCATAGTTCCATATTTTCTTAATACACGGAAGAGCATTTCTTCCACGAAAGAACGTGAATCACCGTAACGCTACGGTCTAAAACTGATGAAGCTACAGGTATACGGATTTGAATTCAAGAAATGTTAGTAAGCGTGCCCTAACCACAAACTACATACCTGATGGAATCCACAACATTTTGAAGAGAAAATGTCTTTCCGTGTAGTCGGTAACTTACATGTGTTGCTTGGAAAACAACTTCGGCATATCGACAGTTTACCGTTGTCGTAATTTTTATTCAGTTTGAATTCTGATTAATTATATTAGGTACGAACCGATCTTCCCATTGCAAAAAACAAACAATAAGATATTTATAAAGAATTAGAAATTTAATTAAACTAACGAAAAATTCGATGTACAAATCTGTAAACCGGTCCGCCATTTTGTTCATGTACACTATAAGTTATTTAATTCTAGAGTTAAAAATTTTGTCATAAACTCCTGAAGAATCCATTAGAAATAAATATCTTTCAAAAAATAAAAAAGAACGATATCCATAAAATATCAAATAGCACATTTTGTGCATTCTCTCCCTCCCATACTCTCTCTCTCTCTCTTTCACTCTCTCTTACCTACTTCTCTCACTCACTCTGTCATACCTGCACTCTCTCAACTGAAAAATAATATTTTAATATAAAAAATAGACATAACAAAAATCGACCAGACAAGCGTCAAATTGCTCGAGTTGTCATGACGCTCTTCACTTTCTTTCCCGTAGCCCCCCACCCAACCCGGCAGCAAAATCAGAGAAGACACATGGACGCTTCGAACGCTGATGCCTCCGCAGATGATAAGCGCGCTTGAAGCGTCTGCCGCAGTGCTGGCAGAAGTAGCGCGGCAGAACCTTGCACTCCTCGCGCAAGTGGCGCAGTAAAGATGTGCGCCACGAGTACGATTTGTCACACTTGGGGCACTGGAATGCATTGCCGCCGCTGCTAGAAGTCTGATGCTGACGATAGAACAGCATCGCACGTGCACGGGCTATCTCGATGGCCGCAGATTCCTTTTCGTCCTCATCGTACTCGTCTTCATCTAGAAAAGAGAGAACGTGAGTGGAGAAACCCGCGGGACATTTACTGGGACACGTTTGGCAGTCGAGCTCTGGGTTCGGTTGGAAGGAATTTCCAAGTGGTCGTAGTGGATCTATTAGGATCAGGGGTCATCAGGTCTGTTAGCACTCAGTAAATAATGCTTCCAGGTAATAGAATTCGAAAATTCGACTGACGAAGCTACAAGGTTATTGCCTGGCCAATCGGGCAGTAAATCCCTCTATGTCTGATGTGAGACTCACCACGTAGCTTGGAAAAACCATGTGACTAATAATAATTTTGAACCATTCAGGTACCGGATATCTATTGGAATCATTATAACTCTAAATTAACTATACACAGATTTCATACACAATGAGCGATATCTTTTTCTTCGTATAAATAGCCCTCGTGAATATGTCAAACTGTGTATGGTTATCCGTACGACCATATGTCAATTCCTTCTTATTAAACTTGCAAGACAAATGCAAGACAAATAACGTACAGCCAGAAAGAGCAAAAAAATAAATAAAAAAAGCTTCATAATTAATACAAAGTTATATATATATATAAAAATAACTGTAAAATGTATTAGAAAAAAAGATAGAATCTATACATGAGCCTACGAAGAAGAATATCAGCTACGCAAAACATCGATCGATATAGGAATATATATAACGCCAAATGCTGAAATTAAAATTAAGTATAAAATTAAAGCAAGTCAATGTGCATTCAATCGACATTCATTTAGAAAATTGATAAATTTTTCTGAAGCACAAAAGATAATAATTTTATAATACGTAGGATAAATGTACATTATACCTAAAGATTTATTATATATAAATACATTTTTTTAATTTTATTTTTTATTAATTTTGGTAGTTGTATTGATTTTATTAAAAATAAACATGGTATTAACATACATGTAATTTATGCTTTCATTATATTGCGAATATGTTCGAAAATATAGACAGTTATTAAATTAGTACATATAGATGGCACCTGAAGCTGCAGAATATTTATATTGATTTACTGGCGAATAAGTTGATGTACGTTTACCCCGTCAATACCTAAAAGAAAAAAAAATAGTTAGTATTGAGTTTAAAATATATAACTTATATTGAATAAATTTATTCTTTTTTTATAAATTCGAAATTTTCGTCACAAACCATATTACTTACCACTTAAAAAAACAAATGTATACCTACATATAAAATCTCAATCTACAAAATTAACATTATAAATAAAAGTATTCAAAAATATTCAATTATCAGTATACAATTAAAGAAAAACATAATTAATAAAAAATGATCTATAACTCGATTCTCGTATTGCAGAAACATAAAAGACCTCTTGAATTAAAAATAAATATGTAAAGAAAATAAATATATGTTTTTAATAATCTATGTAATAAAAATGTAAGCTTTCATTGAATATATTTTATTACAAAATTTGTTACAGATTTTTTTATGTGTTTATGTGATTCCTGAAATTTCGATTGCATATAATTATAAATATTATTGCGATATTAATTTGAAAATGGGAAATATAAATAATATATCAGTTAATGTATTTTTTTATGGATTATTGTCAGCATAAAAATAATTATAAAATAATTTCTGAAAAATTGCTATTCAATGTTTTTTATATATTCGAATCTATAACATAATTTTTATTATTCTTAATAAACAATCTTATTTATTATTATGAATCTAACAGTCTCTATATGTTAGTGCTAATTACTGTTTTATTTTGGCACAAAATGTACGTTAATATTTTATCCACAAACCCAACTAGTTTATTAAAAATAATAAGTATTGGTTTCTTATTTTCTTAATGTTGCCGCAGCTAGTGAGATAATTGTTCGTTACCTAAACATATTTACATTATCAATAACCATGCAAAATGTATTTAAAATTTTTACATTACAGCCAACTATGTTAGTTATTTACAATTATTTTACAATTAAAACATTTCATCTGTTTTTTATTCTTGAAATGAAAGTGTATTGGATACTTTATATTTATAAATTAGTGGTAATAAAGTAACTTTACTTTTCTTGCACTAACTCGTACGTATATCTATTTTTGTGCGTACGAATTCAATCTTCCAGTTTCAAATTTCACAGAATATTATTATAGAAATAAAAAAAAAGTATTTAAAAAAAATATAATACAAGTACGAGTTTTTGGCGAAAACTTCGCCTCACCGTCACCTACCAGTTAGATCTAACTTACACTTTACTTCCGCCCCCCATATGCCAGCATACGCATTTCCATTTTGAGAAAGTACCCCATCACGACGAATTGCCACGCATCCCTACGCGTATCCCTGCGCCTCAGCACCATTGTTATTGGCCTGTAGCGACATGGCAGACGGAAGTGGCAGGGGCGCGTGTACGGCGTTTCGGTGCTTGATAAGGTGGTGCTTGTGCATGAACCGATTGCCGCAGACGTCGCAGACGAATGCCGGCTCCTTGCCGCACTCGATGCGCCGATGTTTCAGTAGGGACTCGCGCCACTTGTAGCTCTTGCCACAGACTGGGCAGGGGAAACGACGATCTGGATCGACCGGCGACTGAAAGTGATGCTGCTGATGCAGTCGGGGCTTCTTCCAGGTTGGGGGCGGCAGCAGCCAGCCTGGGGACATGAGCGAAAAGGAAAGCACGATGGTGCATATTACTATGGCGCTTTAGGATTTGGGAGGAAAGAAAGAGACAGAGAGTATGAGTTGATGACTAGTCTCATTGGTGGTGTGGGAGTTTTTTTGGAATTAAAGTAGTTTGAAAAATAAGAGAATACGCGGGCGGGTTACTCATTTTTGAAGATACGGAAATTGGAAGAAAATAACGTACACAATTATTCAGATCGATGTTTTTACGCTAGAATTATTTATTACGTTCAACCAATTTGGAAATTAATTGAAACTTACTTTATGTTTATGTGATTATTATTAGCTGGTATAAAGTTATCTAAATTCTTTACTTGCACCAAAAAAACTAGTCATTCAGAAGCAAATCACACATGTCAAAATACAAAGATGAATAATTTCTTATCGAATTCTAAATTAAGGATCGAAAGAAGAAGTTCTGAAAGAAATTTCTTTTAAAAATAACCTGCACAAGATATTTTATTTCGCCAGAGGTATTACTATAAGGTACATTTATTTATGCATTCTTTCCATACTCCCATACTTGAAAATATGAATAGTTTATTCAAAACCAGATGAAAATATGTTTATTTATTTTTTTGGTAAATTATTATTTATTAGCATGATTCATAAATTTATAATAAAAGTTATAAAAGGAAATAATATACCTTTAAAAAGAAAAGACCTGGTCTCAATTATATTCATTTATGGCACATATATAGATATATATACGATTTATTGGTTCAAATATTATACTGGACTCCAATTCCTATTTCCTTAAAATATTGTACATATTTTTCTTGCAGTTAAATACTTCTTTAACGTAGGCATTGATAAATTGGTAGCGTTACTGAAGATCGAAGAAGAAAACCTAAAAAATAAATAAATGTTAGTTAGAGAAAATAAATTATGTATCATTGATTTATTTGAGTGTTCGTAGCATTGTTTCTGAAATATAAACATAACAATTGTGTTATTTATTTAATCATATTTAATAATGAAGTAACAAAAGGAAAATGATAATGATGTTTATGATGAATCATAATGAAGTCTTGAATATTCTTAGTAATTGTAAAATAAAAATAACATATTTAAAAAAAAATCATCATTTTATAATAAAGAAAATTAACACCAACTTTTAATAATTAAATTAATTTCTTTATTGATCAAATTTTCATCTCGCTAAGACAACGGTTATCATTGTTACATTCAAAAGTATAATCAATTATAAGTCTGCAAAATGAAAACTATATTATATAAATAATATATTGCAGTAATTCTTTTATATATTTTAATATATTCGCATGTAAACATCTTATGAGATTCTCATTTAAACTTCACCACCATTGAATTCTTATTTATTATCACCTTCCCATTCTTATGCATGCACTATATTTTTCCAGTTTTTTTTTTCACTTTAATGCTACAATGAACAATATTTATGCCTATATCTTGTGTATATCTAACTTCTAACCCTCGCGCGTGTCATGCTTTCTTGCCCTCTGGAACACTTACATACTAATTATTATCTCAATCTTAAAGGCTAAAATGTTCTTACTGTCCCTCTTATTTCGTCAGTATTTTAAACTTTCATGATGAATTCGAAATCAATTACACGCTCAACGTATTTACAGGCTGTTCAACGCATTTTTCAGACAAAATGTTCAAAATTTTGCAATGCCGATGCTCGTCGTGCAACGACAAAAACGCTAACTTGCTTGGCATCAAATCTGCAAAATATCGTGTAACTAACGCTACTGTTTTCAAAACATTTTTTTCGAATGAATATGTGTACTTTTTCTTTAACTAAAATACACACATATACTTAGGTCATTTTGTTTTCGGGCGTAAAATAAAAGAACAGAATTTTTCAACGCACGCCAAGAGTCACAATTCCAAGTCTCGTCATGTTTCATTAATAAAACCTACGATAAATTAAAATTCTTCGCTTCTAATGTATTTATTTATTTTTTTAATTATTCAGTCTTTACGCTGCGTACTTTCGATTCCGCGGAACAAATTTTTTTTTCATCTTGTTTTAATCATCAAAAAGCATTTTGATCACAATTGTAGTTATTTTAGATTTTAATATTCGGCACATGTGTTTTGGCATTTGCATTATCTTTCCCTGTTTGGCTAAGCTTTGGCTTCATGTCGCACTTCACCTTTCGTTTACGATTATTCGACTTTCTTTGGGATCCCTGGAAGACTCAATCTACTCCTTATTTTGCCATGTGAATGCTTCAGATCTGGACAGACGAGATTTTGTCATTTGAGAAGAAGTAGAATGTTGAAGAATTTCGAGCTTGTTCATTTTGTGAAAATCTTCAGCTAAGATTAGAGTTTATTGCGTTGGCACAAAGAAGCTGAAGGAAAGAATCAGGCTATGAAGCTGATGAATGAAGACATTGAAAGCTAGCATTATTCTGCAGCTTCGTGGCTATACACAGAGCTTAAATTTATTACGAGAACGTGGAAGTTATAGTTTGATAATATTTTCTATTTTACTAAACTTGATTCATTCATTTAGTATATTTGAACAAGAACTGTAGAATATGGCATTTAAATTTGTAACGTCCACAAAAACAGGCGAACTTTTCAAATGCTAATAGTAGTAAGAAGTGCCAGTTTGATTTAACGAGGGTTCAATCATTTCCTCAACTAATTTTATCGTATCATCTATTAGAAGACATGAATAATATAGGTATAGTAAAGACTAGAAATAGTTTTTAGAAAGATGAAATAATATTACCATATTAGATTCTAACAGTGAATTGTCAAGTTTTTGTTTGTTGACATCCTTTTGTACGACCATATCTCTAATAAATCATTATACTATTAAACATTATAATATGATAACTGTGCAATGCCCTTACACAAGCATCAACAAAAAAGTATGTGCATAATAAAATAAATTAAGATCTATACATAGAATAAACTCTAGAAAATTAGAAATCTGAATACTTTAAAATTATATTAAATTCTTTTTTATACATTACACATCGACTAATGCCTCTGAGAATATTATTATTTCTTTATAGTAGCCACGTTTCAGTTATATAGAAGTCTATTCACAGTAATAGCGATTAATTTGTCGAATGCGCAGTCGACAGAGCTGCTCCGTTGAGATGATTATTAGAAAGAAGAAAAAGACATTGAAGACTAAGAAGTTGAGAGTAAATTGATAAGACCTTAGGAATATCGAAAAATTGTTAATTGGTTTAAAGGATTTATGACTACGATAGATGCCTAAACGTATACTTGGTCAAAACTTCAAGAATTTGTTTACAAAATTTTTAAGTATTAATTTTTACGTATATCCATGAATGTATTTCAAGTATAGTGTGATGAATTTAAAATAAATTTAATTTCAGCTTTGACCAAGCATTGGTACCCCCCACAACATGAAAATTTAATTTCTCAAACACATTGAGGTCCATGGTTACTTGCACTAAAGTGCCTTACGTGCTATGTCGCATTTAAATAGATAATAAGATTTCCTTTGAACTGCTATTGTATCTATAGTATATAATATATAATATTCCATTTCAATACGTATATTTTTTTCTAAAATTTGTTGCTCCAATAAATATTTATTTTCTCTTGACAAAATGTTTGTTTAGACTAGAAATCTCAGAAACAAAAAGACAATAAAACGCTTCTATCGGCGGGTTAAAGAGATATCTTATTGTTAGTTTATTATTTTCTGTGATGTAATAAATTATCTTCGGTAGGATTTTGACTAGATAAAAAATTTGCCGGATAATTTACTACGGGCTACGCAATTACTCAATACAATATTTAAAATTCGTTGCACAGAAGACGTTTTCTTCATTATAAAATAAAATTTTAATGTTTAAAGCTAAAGTTTATATCAAATCACGCAATAAAATAAATAGATTTTTCAACACATTTTCTTTTAGCAGACTAAATGAGCGTTAAAGCTTTTCTTGATCGGATTGAAAAACATTTTTATTAGTAAAATATTTTTAGCGGGGACTTAAACTAAACTCAATATGTTCATAACGGGGATTCTTTTTTTTTTTATACTTCATACAAAAATAATTGGGCAAAATTTTAACAACGGGCTCATCTCTTCGCTGCGCACAATTTTTCCTTTTTTTTTTCTTTATATTTTTTCTGCTTGACATATTTTGTAATAAACAAGAGGGCCCAACAATATTTTAGTCTTACGTTTCGTAACGCTTTCGCTAACAACTAAATATTTTTGTTACTTTGATATAACTCTACCTACATCTACTAGCCTCGTAAACTCTTCTTCGTGTATCTAAAACCACCAAGTAGAAAATTTGTCATCATAATATGTGTACACATTGTGAAATCGATCTTTACAATAATCTCCCCCAATCAGTGCCGGTTTTACAATACTTTGAAACATCTCTTTCTCTCTTTTCAAGCGAGATTCAGTATCTCATTACATGTTTTGTAAAACCCAAAGTAACCAGTGTACTTTAAAACTGAAAGACGCATAAATTTTTTTTTTAATTTCTCCTGTGAACACTCAACAATATATTGTCACAACGATGCTCTTTATTTCAAGAGGAACAGCCACATGTTTTGAGATTCTCTTCGAACTTGTGCTTTACAAAAATAATGCATAAGAGTTTTTCATTGCGTTGGACATTCGATGAAATTTTCTTCTTTTTTTTTTCTTTTGGCAAGATGGAATGTCATTCGATTAATTTCCCTTTAATCGGCAGAACTTCAGTGATTTCTTAACTAGTTCATTATCAAAAGGTTCGTTTACTACTTTTTTGTACTCATAAAAAGTATATATTTAAACATATGCTTTAATCGCGTTTCGCGACTTAGAAATAAAAAGAATTTTTTTTACTAAGAGTAAAAGTTAAAGAAAGATCAAATATGGCATTTTGTTAATTATTCGTAACTAAACACAAATCTCCGATTGGCGTAAAATCAGCCAAAAATGAAAAAAAAAAAAATAACGATAAAATTTAATTTATCTATATGAATGGCACACGCTCATAAGCTTTGGTATAGTTGGCACTTATTATAATAATGCTAACCGACGAGGATTCGATCTAACAACGTTTTGGCACTGAACGTTTTCCCCTGCCGTCGTATATAACATGCGGATTAATTTACGCGCGCGTATACGCGCATTGGAATTAATCGCAATACGCGTGGCACCCATCTTTAAAGAAACTCACGAATGATATTCCCTACAGGGCTAGTGTAAATACCTCGTCGCTCCTTTACTTCTATGAAGTATATACATACCTCGGTAAGTTTACTCGACTTTCACTCCAAAGAAAGAAAAAAGAAAAAAAAACGCAAAAGCAACGGGACAGCTCAACAAGACTCGTCGTCATCGTCTTGGTGATGGAGCTCGGTTCAGACGCGACTGTTCTGCTGGTCACCGTGGCGGTGGTTGATGTGGGCCTTAAGGTTCCTCTCGTACTTGGAGCTGAAGGTGCAGTGGGGACAGCTGAAGGACGGCTCCTTGCCGCACTCATATAGCAGATGGCGCTTCAGTATGTACGCGTTCTTGTAGCTCTTGCCGCAACGCGAGCAGTTGTGTCGGCGATCGCGATCGCTACCACCGGCCGATCCCGCGTGATGGTGATGATGGTGATGATGATGCGGCAGACTCGCACGACTGCCAGTGCTATTGTTGTTGTTATTGTTGTTATTATTGTTATTGTTGTTGTTGTTGCCGTTACGGCCGGGATGCCGAGTGGCGCAGTGCATGCGGGCACGGCGCTGGGGTGCCAGGGGTGCGGGCACTTCTCCAGTGCTGGTAGCTGTTCTGGAGGCACGCCGAGTGCTAGAAGTTGATGTGGTCGTGCTGGTGGAGGTTGACTCGCGCCAGCCAAGGCTCGCGAAGAAGCCTGCAATGAAGTAAGCAGAAGGTCGTGATCGACTCTCGCGATTAGTACACAGGGACATGGCGGGAGGATTGGCAGGAAGTTGGGATGGCGATTTGGTGGTAGTGGTGGTGCGAACACGTCGGCGACGACGCCTGGACCAACCCGGAAGGGAAGCTTTCGAAGATAGCGAAAAAGTTTGACAAGAGAGTGTCTCTCGAGTGGAAAAAGGCTAGAAGTATCGGTAGAATTTGAAATTTTGATATTTCGTTAAAGAGTGCGCCGAAAAGACGTGAATATAGCGAAAGAACGTAAGATATAGTTTATTCAGAAGTAGAGTGAGACAGAGATTGGCATATCGTAAAGCTTCCCTTTCGTGGTTAGCGGGACGTCGGTGGCGCAAAAGCGACGAAGAGATAGATTCTCTTTGGCAAATAAAACTTTTGCTGCTGCTGCTGCATTACGGCGCGAGCCATGCCAAAAAACATTCAGTTCTCAAGCCAGCAATATAACGAGCAATGTGACTTGGGCGGGAAAGGTCGGCTGAATGGGAAGCAGGAAGCGGTTCTTAATGAATGATGGAACAGCCTACGTTGCAGGGTGACAATCTTTTTACTCGCTATGCGGGATGAGTACTTGACTATATTCTCGGTGGTGGTGTTGTCTTGGAATCAGCAATGCTACGATGCAACTATCATACGAATGACGTCAACGTTCAAAGATACTTTGTCGAGTGTGGGAGTATTTTCTTTGTGATTCAGAGTGGTATAAGGGATTTTCTTAATGTACGTTCTGTAATGATGACTGGCTGGTTCATTTGCCTTGAATGCTCCCACGATGTACCTGAAAAATTAGATAAACGAGTTAGTAAGAATGTACTTGTAGGAGCGAATACTTGCCGTGACATGGAATGGTTGGTAGAAGAAAAAAAATCATTTTTCAGAGTTTCATTTGGTTTTATTTAAGGTACATAATTCGTCGGTTCTTGTGGATTGTCACCGATAAACAACTGCGGCGAATGCCAGGAGCACCTGCGAAAAATATTAAATAATCAGTATTAAAATTTTTAAACGAGAATAGCGTGTTATTAGTTGATATCGGACGTGAGCAAGGATCAATAAATGGGCGTCTCGTTATTTTGTCTTTCTAGACTTTATTTTGCTCTAAATTGAATACAGTAGGATCTCTACAACGTCATGAAAAGGAATTATTAAAACAAATGAAAAAAGAAGCGAGCGTTTGGAATGTTCGCAAGTGTAAGTATCAATATCGTACAAAAAATAAATATATAAAATTAAATTGTTGGATGTTTCGGTTGCGTTTTCAACGCGTTAAAAAAACAATCATGGAGTTTAAAAACAATGACGGAATGATTTTTGGAAAATCATGAAAAATGAAAAGTTTTCGATAAAAAAGAAAATAATTAACAACAAAGACCATAAAAACGAGGTATCCATTGCGCACGACATTGTTGTCGCGCATGCATACAACGTTAACTCATTTGCTCGCTCGTGTTCGTATTCTTATATAATGCGTTTTGTATATCATGTGCACATTACAGCATGCGCGCATATATATATATAATGTTCCGTCGCGTGAAGCAAAAATATCTAGAAAGATTGGGATTATTATGATTTTTTTTTTATCTTTTTTTTATGTTTAGCGTATTCGTTAATAATATTTTTCTAAATAATCATTAATTAATTATCATATAAAATGGAGACGAAATAATAATGATAAAAATAATCGTTCGTTGGCAAATACATGGCGAAAAGAATTATACGATTACAAAGTATTATAGAGCTTTTTTTTGTTATTTTCGAGGCGCTGAGCGGAATTTGAAGCGATTTAGAACACTTTTCGCTAAGTTTAAAAAAAAAAGAAAAACAACGTTCTGTACATTCGATTAATTAAACACAATAAATCGAAAGAATGTTGACGGTCTTGTACTAAAAAGTATCGCGCTTACATGTACTAGTATTACATTAATGTCACATAACATATAAGTTGTACTGTGGAGCGAACAAAGTGCACGCGAGGGTAAAGTCTATTCTCATGGGAAGTAATCCGATTAACCCAAGTAGAAAATTTCACATAGCCTAGTCTTGGCGAACATGTCGTTTACAATGCTTGACTATTGGATTCCTACTGTGATATAGATTTATGGAAACTCGAAGAAACGCCATTTTTTGCGTAAACTTTTCTACATGGGTATCGAAGTAAAACATACAAAGCTGTTAGGAAGAAATACATAAATTATAAATATTTCGAGTAATGTGATTTGTTGTGTAGTTCGTAAATTAAAAGACTATTCGTTACGGTTTAAAATGGCTTGATTACATAATAGAACCGAGAATTTGATTTCATAAATAACAAGGAGCGTGACCGTTTGCATGAAACGATCAAGCACCTCTATGTTTACAACAATAAAAAAAAGGAACGTGTACATACATAAAATAAAAACAGTTAAAAACATAGCGGGTACATTGGCAGTATAGCGAGTCGTCGAGATTATTCTCTCTGTTATTTCTTCGGCGTAAATAAATAGTTTTCTAAAAGAAATATCACTGGTCTCGAGAATGCGCGCCGAAAGTCGCCAGAGTACAGATTCAAAAGATCGAAATAAAAAGGGTAAAAAGATTTCTGAATAAAGAATCATTCTGTCTTGTGCGTTTGACAAGCGATACAATTCGTAAAATTTCAATAGAATCGTCCCTCGTATAAAAAAAAATAACACAGAAAAATCCAAACACAAGCGAAAATGTTCAACAAATAAGGGACGACGACAACAACGGATAATTTTTTTTATCTCTCTTTTTGATTGCACATGTACGTCACACGAAAAGTTCTTTTTGGTTTACTGTCACCGTCAAAGCCCAAGACAAAAGGTAAAAAAGACCGGGAAATTTTGTTTCTTTTTTTTTCTCTCTTTCTTCAAAGCATTTAAATTCGTGCTCTAGCGACTCTCGGCGAAATGAAAAACATTAATAATACCGTAAAAAGTCTGTTTCACAGCTGGATGTGCACCCAGCGCCTCTGGATCTCTCTAGCCTAAAATCTAAGTCGTACTTGAAGGCACTTAACACAAGGCTCTTTCGGTTCACAAACACGTACTCGTTCGAACGTTTACAAAACATTACTTTCTCTGTAGCTATTTTTACCCGTTACTCTTTCTTTTTCTGCAAGTTTCCACGTATATAGTTACTTTGCTTATCTCTCATATATGTGTGTACGCAGCGGAGTTTTTTTAACTTCTATATATATATATATTTTTTTTTTTATATTATTTCGCTTGTTGCTCGGTGCAGTACGCTTAATTTCTATTTCGTTGGTTATCAATTAATTTTTCTTTCCTTTTTCTTTTTGTTACAAAAAAAAATGTTACAAATACAAAGCTCTGGCGAATGATCCGATTTCACAATCGTATTCGAATCACATTGAATAAAGCTGTCTTAGATTTTAGTTTATAAATTTACGAGCACATGCTCTAATTGGAATAATAATAAAAATTAATTTCGACCATACCTATAAAAATACTTCTAATACAAAAGCTAATTTTTATCCAAGTTTTTTTCTGAGTTAGTTTATATGAATTGATATGTAAAACTACTAATTTTGTTAAAAATAATTGGAATATATTTCAAATTTTAAGAATAAAATGTTCTTATTAAATGAAGTAGTCGAATTTTCACCCTCATTAGTTGTGATTAAAGATGTGTGATCGGAATCAATGGAGAGGGCCATTTCAAACAGGTGAAATAAATAAAAAAACACCTAAGTTTTGTGTGCGACGTTTCGTCAGTT
>JAPYZO010003206.1:0-26663 GCA_030522905.1 Torymus flavipes
AACGAAAGTTGCATGTTTTGAGAACCCCGAATTCACAAGGTTCATTAAGTCCGGACTTGTAAAAAAATATTTCGGAAAATCATTGATCAAGTTTTACGCTCTGAATTTAATTTAATTTAACTTGATTGTCTTATTAATTTTAATATTTTGCTATTATTATATAAATATAGGCTTATGATTTTTAAGTTCAATAAACTAAAATTCTTTAGTAATAAAATATACATCAAGCCGAAAATATATAGTTATTTAATTGAACTCACAGCCACATTTTATTGTTTCAATTACTATATTAATTGTATAACAATATACTTGCTATATGTATAAGAGAATTGTAAGAGCTTTATCATTGCAATATCAAAATAGATGTTTTTATTCATTTATTTATTATATACAACCGCTTAAATTTGTTATCTTCTACTGTTTAGGTAATACACAAATTATTAAACAAATAAATAAATTACACAAATTATTAAACAAATAAATAAATTACATAGTTCATATGTTATATTTTATGTAATTTATTGAAACCCATTAGAGTAGATCATAAACCATCATACTTACGCTATATACAGTGAATTACACCTTACACACATACGCCTGCGAGTAGCCGTGAAATTCGACACTCACCGGCTGCTCGATACCTCTCGGTGCTCTCACCAAATTCTAAACACTCGAAAATTAGTTCCTTCAAAAATCCCACCACACCTAGGCTAAACCTCGCCGCTTGCATATACCTACTTACACCCAGCAAACTTTCGCTGTCGTCGCATGTAGGGGAGAGGGGGTCGTCGACCCAAAAACTTGCTATCACACACCGCTGATGCTATTATATACATTTTGCCCTCTGCGCGCGTTTTAGGCCCACACATGAAACGCTTATCTCTCATGATGCTCTTGCCTGCCCCTCGCGCTCGAGCGCCTAATCCGGCTTGGAAGCAGGTTTTCGGAGTCCTTAAGTGCGCGAGACAGGCATTTGCATATATTCTCCATAATAGCCACACGCAGGGCCAAAAGGAAGAAAAAAGGGCGAGCGGAGGATTTCGAGGTTGGTGAGATGTAAAGGAAAATTTTCGAGACTATTTCACCCACGGTGCGTGTCTGTATAACGACCTTTAATTAATTCGCCCAAGCGTGAAAGAAAATATATTGAATTAGCCCATCGTAATTCGATTTACCCCGGTGACGTCCTCGAAGTTTCTAATTTCCCTATATAATAGCCGACGAATTATCCGGCATCCTCGAGTCTTTTGTGAAACGACGACCAGCTATGGTTTGGCCACTTCGATCCTCTGACACACGTATATTATAAATTCGACAGAGAGCGATTATTTAAAAGTGTAAGAAGAGGATTCCATCATTGGGCAGCTGACACCTCGTTCGCTTATCGTAATCGTCGCCTGGAGTCACACATTATAATATACTTATAAACTGCGCGGATATAGCGAGAAGCTCTCGAATATACTGATCAGGTAAGTGTCTTTTAAGTGTTTTATTCGCAGTTATAGAGAGAAGTGGGTATAGGGTGATTGGAATAACAAGTTATGGGTCTATTTTGAATGACTCTTCCTGAAATATACGCTGGCTCTGTATCGCTATAATGACTGGCGACGAAAAAAAAGAATTGATAAACTATATAGCTGTTTGGAATACAGCTAGAAATCGGAATTTCTAGCGAATTTCTTAAATTTTACTGTTTTGTATTTAATAATATATTGAATTCAAAATTGACATTAAATGTAAAATTTTTTTCCAACTACTTTTTCTCATATTATAATATTGATGATGTATTTGGAAAGAAGGGTACTTCAACAAAAGAAATACATTTTAATAACAACCAGATTTAATTATTAATAAACAAGATACCGTCATCTAAAAAAAATTTAACAAAACACGGGAATATTTTTTATTTTTTATCCGATGGTGGGATACCGATATGGAAATTCAAAAATTATCAATACCTGCAAAGTTACATACAATTGTTTATGAGAATTTGTGTAAAGTTTGATCAATTTTAAATTTTCATGTCGGTATTCGGTACTCCACCCTGAAATTGCAAATGGAACAAAATGAACCTTTCAAAATTGAAATCGGATAAAAAATAAAAAATATTCCCGTGTTTCGTTAAATTGTTTTTAAATTACAGTATCTTGTTTATCAATAATTAAATTTGGTTTAAAAAAAAATAGGTTCCTTTTGTTTAAGTACCCTTCTTTCCAATACCACATCCCATCACTTATATATTATAATATATGCGAAAAAGTATTAAAACAAATTTTACATTTAACGTCAATTTTAACACACGAAACGCCTTAAATATTGTAGCACCAGTCCTCAAGAGTAATAAAACGACCTATTAAACAACGCGCAGTTATCCAAACCGCATCCGCCGTCAGCCGCACTCGCTACCCGCTCGTATAACCCATAGACAAACCAGGTCGATTATATCCACCCTAACGAACCTGCGCACCATAATTTTGTTCCCTTCCTCCTTCGGATGTATCACAACCGTGATGAGGAAAAATCTGCGCCAGGCGCCTATAATGCGGAACGATTCGCGCGTAAATTGTCAATTTTCCCGACGCGCGTCTACGCAACTCCCGCACAACTGTCGGTCGCAGAAAGAGAGACGCCCGTCGTCCACAACGTCTCCGACAGAATATTGCTGCAACCGATAGCTCTGTGAGATTTTTAGGGGTATATAAGATGCCAGCCCCGAGGGCGAATTCAATCATTGAGCACCGGGAGCTTGCAAGTCGCGCCTCGAAGTTAAGGGACAAACAATTAGAAGATATACTATAGTGGAGCGAGCAGTCGGCGTGTGTACAAAAAGTGTAAGAGTTTTTAGTGTTTCTATTCGTTCATCGGTAATAATAATAATAATTATAATTATAACAGTCATCGATTGTAACATAAGTATATGTAGAGGTTTACAGTGAGGGATTTGGATGGTCTGAGTAGCAAGGAGTGTGGTTGTGTGGCAGTGGTGCAAATAAATGTTTGGTTTTGCCGATATTAAAAAAAATTCACTGTGAGAAGGAATCTTTAGTTTTAACATGGCGTTGTAACTATGAACATGCGTATCTTAATAGTTACAATATTATGTTATCAATTACATGATAATATAAAGATTTTCTTCTCTCAGTGAAGTCGGTATTCCAAAACATTTAAGAATAGCATATTAGAACAAAATTTTTTAAAGTAAAAGTGAGCGACACAATTTGAAGATTTTGTTTGAATGAAATTTATAGACATGTTAAAATATTGGATTGAAACTTTGCAGGCTGATAGAGTATATCAAAATAGACGAAAAGCAATTTTCAGTCAATTTTTTTTATCTTGATATTTTATTTTATATATAGTTGGTGAATTGTATCAATTGAGTATTTCACCTTTTTTGTCACTCAATTTGTATATAACAATCGTAATAAATTATACATTGCAATAATTACCCTTGGGTTTCCGAGATATATTATAGTATACTATCGGAAATAACGAAAACCGTACTGAAGTATGTTGAAAAGTACACCAAACTTTAAATAACGGGTATAAAGTAGGTGGTAAGAATACTTACCACCATGCCGCAAAGGGCAACGTGACTGAAAGTAAATTACGAATAATTTTATGATTAATGGCTATAAGAAATACTAACGTAATATATGAGTTAAATTATTAAAAATAAACATTTCACTTTCAGGATAAGAGAATGCCACTTTGGATGAGTCAATTTCTTAAAGCCCTCATCATTTTTGGGGCCATCTACTGCGCTTCCGCATCTATGGAGGAAACAGCCAATAACATGTTGATATCAAACGGCCCATACGGACGTTCATTGGTAAAATAAAACGCATTTTAGAATTATTTTAATAAAAAATTCTCATTACGATTAATTTGTAGTAAAGAATA
The DNA here is from genome assembly GCA_030522905.1 of Torymus flavipes. Lineage (NCBI taxonomy): Eukaryota > Metazoa > Arthropoda > Insecta > Hymenoptera > Torymidae > Torymus > Torymus flavipes. The sequence continues at coordinate 3,904 of JAPYZO010003206.1, forward strand.
ATCCACGGTAATCCAGAAATAATATCCCTCTATAGAAAATTAAAATTGTTGAACTTTATATTCTTTCAGGACGCCGATTTGCTGGCGAGGCTGCTCGTTCTGCCGCAGCGGCTATGCCATTCCAAGCGCAATTCGGAGCTGATAAACTCGCTGCTGGGCCTACCAAAGAACATGAACAACGCCGGCAAATAATATGCGACGCACAGATGCCCGGCATTAGCAACGCTTTCGCAATGTCTATCTAATAATTACGTGTAAAATAATGATGATCTGTCATGTAGTTATCGGCAATAAAGCATGCTTATAGCCGCATAATTTTCTCTGTTATGTCGAACTTTTGTTGACCATTGACCATCAAATAAAAATGTGAACAATATTTTCATTTTAAGAAATATATCGTCTACTTATGATTCTGCGTTCGATCCTATTTTCTGTTATTGTGTTACTGGTATAATTGGCATACATTTAATTTAGTTCAATATTTTTAAATCAATCAATAATAAATCAAAAAGTTTTTTAATTTTGCTTATATATATGTATTTTATTTAAAAGAAAAGTAATGAGCAAAAAATCATTTTGTAAATATAATCAATTTCTTAAATTAAATGACGCACTTTGAACGCTAAAATCACTGAATTTCTGGAACAAAATCTATTATACACATAGTTTTCATTTGAAGCTCTCCATATTTATAAACGAAATCTTACACTGACACTTTTCATGTTACATCACGTAAAAAAGTATGTACATAGTACATCACAAGGGTATCCTCAAGAAATTACATCAACTACTAATGGTCTCTTGTTTATTAATATATCTATTTACTCTGTACAGTCTTATCGTCTAAATGTTCGTCTCCTTTGCATCGCCTCTCATCCTCCCGCTTTCTCTCTCTTCCTCTCTCTTTATCTCTCTTGGCGGTGTACAAGGCAGGGAAGAGGCAGGGGGCTGTTAAATTGGTTAAGCGGCATCAGCGCATCGCTTTTTTTGTTGTCAAAATTTGAGATGGAAACCACCGCCGACGGGCAGCTGTCTACTCGCCTCTCTCGAGCCCATGTGGAAACCTGAGGCGCCTTCCTCGTCGTCATCACCAAGTTGTTTGAACTCCTTACCGCCGCTTGGTGGCTTTGGCGAGGCGTTCAAGGTACGCGCGCCGAACTCCGACTTGGCCGGCCACGTCGGAAACATAGCCGGATCGATCGGCAGTGGTGACTCTGTGAAATAGCCTTGCTTGAGCGCGTCCTCGGCTGTAATTCTCTGGACCGGATCATACGTCAAGAATCTGAAAATTAAACGAATGATTTCTTTTACGACCTGTATTTTTGTTCAAACGTTAATTTTCGTTAAAAAGGTTTCATAAATGTTTATTTAATGCAACTATTTAAGTGTAAAAGTAAGTTCAATTTGAGGTTTGAACTGATTTACTGTTTTTCATTTTGATTTTAATACAACTTATTCAACAATTATACATTTTATTTTAATACCATTTGTAATATTCTCTTTTTTTTTGTGTTTTGAACCCTTACTTGACACACTTGCAAACCACCCCAGGCCCATTTTTCCTTAATTTTAAGTATATAAACCTAAGGGGCCTGTAGCGACATCAAAAAAGTTTGATAAAGCCACTATCCCCTCACGCCAGTGACATTACCCTGGGACCGTTAATCTGTTTGCGTCAGCTGTTCAAAACCCAGTGGCATTTTGGATCAAGGTTTTAGACCAGCAGAAATGTGTCAAGTAAGTGGAAATACTATATTTTAATGATAATTTGTTTATATACAATATGTAGTCGTCTAGAAGCCTAGAAGTCATTAAGATAGATTATCATTCATTGTTCAGATAACGAACTTACCGGAGTTATTAATAGTGATAAATGTGTTAACTCGTAATAATAACTTCTTAAGTTTCATAAATACTACTAATAAGCAGATAAGTACTTACTTTGTAAGCAATTCAATTCCTAAGTCTGTTAGAGATAAACTAAATCGCTGTCGTAAATTATTTACAGGATAATGGGCGAAGGGAATTTTCTTGACCATAGGTAGTTTACTATATCCAGGCCAAATCCGATCGCTCGGAGTTCCTAATTCTTTAAATACCCTATTCAAGAGATCAATTTCTGATTTTCCAGGGAACAAGGCTTCCATCCTTAGTAACTCGGCAAATATACATCTGAAAAGATAAAATAATCAGACATTACTCGATGTGATTTTAATTTTACTAAAAACTAGATTTTGTATTACTGTTTCCCAAGTTAATTTAAATTTAAGATATTTCTTGTACAACCGACTTTTATAGGCACCTAAGGGGTCCCGAATGATACATGACAATTTTTAACACTTTTAAGATTATAAAAAGTTGAAATTAATCATTTATTTAATCATACAACAGTTTATACCTTCATTTTCGTGCATGTTGTTCAATGACTTTTTAAAACGTTCGCCAGGCTACGTTTTATTGAGTCAACCAATAGCATGTAATTTATACTTTTATATCTTTTTTTTCATATTGAGATCCCGACTTTACATAATTACTATAGTTTTGTTAAATTACGTTTGGCTTTGATAAAAACGGATGTAAAAGCGAACATTAAAAAGAATTTTTTTTTCTCAAAAATTTGTTTGACAACCTGGGTTCTAAAATATACTGTATATGAAAAAAAAATTTGCGTAACTTGTTCCCACGTGTCTCATTACAAGAGAACTGCATTAATTTAAAAAATATATATAATACTAACAATTTCGAGAAAAAGAGAAGACTTACCCAACAGACCACATGTCAACCGGCGTACTGTACTCTTTACCACCAAGTAGTAACTCTGGCGCTCGATACCATAGTGTCACGACAATCGACGTGTACTGTTTCAGCGGTGAACCGTATTCTCTGGCTAAACCAAAATCGCCGACTTTCAGGATACCCCGATGACTCAATAACAAGTTGGAGGTTTTGAGATCTCTGTGCAGAATCCAATTGTCGTGCAAGTGTGCTACTGCTCGTAGCAGCTGCTGCATTAGACACTTTATTTCTCCTGGGATGAAAACCTGGTTCTTCGCCTTCATGGTCTCCATGAGAGATTTCAAATCGTGTTCCACATAGTCCATGACAATAAATATTTTGTCCATATTGCTGCCTACTACTATTTCTCTGACGGTAACAATATTTGGATGCTGGGCTTTTAAAAGAGTATTTATTTCGCGTAAACTGGTGATGGGGAAACCGTCCTTCTCCTTCTCCATTTTTAGGCGCTTCAAAGCAACGATCTCTTTGGTCCGCCTATCTTCTGCTCTATATACGACGCCATAAGTACCTTCTGCGATCCGGTTTAAACACTTGTATTCTTCTACACTTCTACAACCTGACAATGAACAAAATCATTTTTGATAACTTGATAAAAAAAACGTCTTACTTAAAACAAAAAAAAAACATTTATTTATCATACCTTGAATAGCTGGGAAATACGGTGGCAAGTCGACCACTTCCAAAATCTGTTTCTTCGTTTCATCGGTATCCATGATCTTCGTTGCACCGTTAGTGTCTATATGCCCGGGTGAATCACCATCCGATCTGTCAGACTTGGCCAGCTGATCCACAGACAGTGGACTGGGATTATTATAATCTGAATTATCATTAGACTCATCAATCGAGTCGTTCGAATCATTCGAGTCTTCATCCGAGCTGGAGTCGCTGGAATCCGATGAGATGTTACCCTCGGACTGGTCCTTACCGACCTCGCGCATCTCTTCATCGGATATGTGAGAGTGGGTGCTCTTGGGGCTGCCGACGGAACCATCGCTTACGGCCATGTGTACGCTCTCATCAGACACCTCGACGACGGAGTGTTGATCGCGCGGCTGCGGGCTGTGGTGACGCTTCTCGCCGCGCTTCATCCGCCGAGCCTCCAGCTCCATTCGCGAGTTCTCCTTGCGCCTGGACATCTCGCGCTCGGCCTCTAGTAGCCGCTGTCTGCGTAATTCTTGCTCCGTCATCTCTTTCGGGTCTTTCGTAACGAAATGCTGCATCTGATGGAGTTGCTGCTGTTCGACTATCGCCTCCATGCGCTCGTATTCCTCGTACACCTCCAGGACTTGATGTTCTCGTGCATGTTTTTCACGGTGAGCTGAAAAAATTAATGACCCGGTTAAAGTCGTCACTCTATAATATCTTCAAATTATTTATTGGATAAATTTAAAATACATCAAAGTACTGCTACAGGGTTCTGCTGAGCTGTACATCCGAGCCCTGTCGAGTAAGTATAATAACAATAAGAAGAAACGCGCGATGCACTCTATATTAGTATTTGTGTAATTAATTGTGTAAGTAATTCTTTTAGTTATTTACTGTTCTTTATTTCATCGCAAAAAGTGGATGACTGCGATAATTTAAACAAATTTTAAAATAAATTCAAATAAAGAGAAATTTAATGTACGAATCTGTAATTGGCTCCGAAATCTCCTTATTTATCTTTAATGAATTCAAATATAGGCATCTTAAATTTATATGAAAAAACATCAAAACAAAGTACACTTCAGAAAAGAAAATTCTTAAATACACATAAATATCCTTGACCTTTACAAGATACACATATATTGGCTAGTGAATAAAATTTGTATTCCATAATATTTTTAAACATTATTAAACATTATTTAATATATTTAAGTGCATATCTTATGCACATATATGAGCCAATAAATTAACAAATAACTTTCTATAAAAAAAAATCAAAATGTCGTTGAAAAATCTCCATTTACACCATCGTTGTACAATCAAGTTCTACCTACCCAGTTCCTTCTCCATTTTCTCAATCTTTTCTCTCTCGCGGTCTCTTATCCTTTCATGCTTATGCGAGCGCTTGTGCCTCTTCTCCCTTCCAGACGACGATCTCTGCTGCTGCTGCTGCACCTGTTGTTGCTGCTGTTGCTGCTGCTCTATCATCTCCACATCACCGTAGTCTATGATGTGTTGCTCGGGCATACGCATATGTCGACTACTCGACCGCTGGTGCTGTTGCTGTTGTTGCTGTTGCTGCTGCTGCTGTTGCTGTTCCTCAGCGAGGCGTATCTCTCGACGATCGCGCAAGTCTTCCACGCGGATCTCCCGCCGCTCGCCCCGGTTTTCCCGAGTCTCATCCCGACTGCGAGACGACGACTTCTCCATGTTGTACTCGCGCGGCTCCTCACGTCTCTCGCGTCGCTTGTCCAGTAGCCTGAAATGTAGAAATTAAAAGATTTAAAGATTTGTTCTGAAGTTTGGAACTCGAGCTGATTGTTTAGTATGAGATGGTTGAAACTATATGCCATTTTTCTATGAAGCATTTCTTCTACCCCCATAGAAAAATAAACACTGCATGAAAATATAAGTAGGCAAAAAGGATGTAACAACTGTGAGACGCACTGAAATTTCAAAATAAAAATAAGGACACATGAATCAAAAGTATGATGATGTAAGGAAATTTGAAGTAACATGCAAGCAAAAAGGTTAGATGAAGAAGTAGTGCTTATATAGATATTACATGCTTAATACCTGTTGGTCATTCTGCTTTGATTGTAGCTAGCATTGGTACGACCAAAGTAAGTTTTACAAATGGAACATAGAACAAAATGAAAAAAAAAAAAATATCAAAACTATATCTTTGTACATGGAAAATATAAATTAAATTGGAAAATTACTTAAAAATTGGCGATAGGAGACACTATTGATACATGACTTTCAATAACATTATTGAAATAATAACAATCAAAGCTGGTTTTTTCGCAGCTGAAGTCAAAAGCACAATCACACTTTTGTTAATTTCTTAAAAAATTAAAGTAAAAAACAGCTTGTAATATGCAAAGCATTTGCAAACAACTTAAAGGATATATACTTGATGTATGCATACTTTTTTTTTCACAAAGCTTATCTTTTAATGTAAAATATTCTGAAATCTATTGATTAATATTGTTTTCGTAGTTATAAGACAATAAAGGTAGTTTATTATAGTATAAGTTTAGTAGCAGTGGATAAAAAAACAAACTATTTCATAATTTTACAATATTTCATATGCTAATTAAAAATTATTCTAACATTATTATATTTAAAAGCTGAGAATAAGCGATAACACCTAAACCCACCACTATAGCTGTTTGAACAACTATGACTCGCACTCTAAAACAAAATTAGTACACTTAAAGTAAAGAGCGCAGATGGGCTTTAAACTTCAAGCTGTAATTTTTCATTCATAAAAACAAAACAAAAGTGATCGTGTAACCTTATGGGAACAGCAAGCAAGTCTGTTACCTCTCTCTCAGGTCCTCCAAAACCCTATCCCCGGTACTCCTCTCCTTCCTCTCGTGCCTGGAGGGCTCTCTGTCTCGCTTGGAAGGATCAGACCTCCTGACTTTTTCGGAGGGTTCAATATCATGCCTGCGGTGCCTGCTGTGCTTGTCCCTATGCCTGCTGCTGGTGCTACTGCTATCGTCACCGCCGCCACCACCACTTCGTTCATGATGTCTCGAGGATTTGTGTTCCTTGTCACCACTCCTGCTGCCACCGCCACCACTACCCCGGTCGTTACTCCGCTCCGAGTGCTTGTCCCGACGGTGACTGGTGGCCTTGCGGTGCCGCACAACCGCCTGCGGCGGCTTTATTTCCAGCGAGTCCGCCGTGTCTGCGCCTTCTCCCTCCGAGTATCTTCACGAGACAAACACACGCACTTGTTAGTATCTGGCAGGTTGTATGTATGCGTATATATAAATGTATATACTCGCGATTTTTTTAGTTATTTTATTATAGAGGGCATGGGTTGTAAATCGAAAGGGTTTATTCGCTTGGTATTCAACGAATACACTCGTCCTGTATGTATATATTATAGTTCTTATATGCTAACAAACGAACACACTAACGCATCGTCATATCGTCAATGTAACCTAACTATGCACTAGCGGTTGCGCGGGCACAGCACGTAAACACAGGACGATGGCGGGGGAACACTAATCGGCGCCGATTTTCTCGAGGTACCTGAGTAACGAAGTCCGGCCCACCGGCATCTTCGCGAACTCGACAAGGTTCTCTGAAATAAGTAGCAGTGGAAAGAACTGACGTTCCAAAAACGTTAAATACATATATATATATATATATGTGTACACATATACATATATATATATATAGATACACATATAAGTATATGTACATTCGTCGCGGATCCGTTTGGCGCGCGCGCGCAATATCGTGCATTAAACTTGCGACTGCCGGTACTCGGGTACAGCGATCTACCTTATCAAGCACACCCTTTTCTACTTGCAAAAATCAATAGTAATTCGTAAAATATAAGTAAATATATATACCCAAGTAGGTTTTAAAAAGTTTAATACATCCTCACTTTAAGTTAATATTCAATGAATGTTCAATTCCAAAAGATTCATAGCGTTATTTATGTAATAAACTAATGACTATGATAAATAATGTATTCAATTTTCATAAATATAAAATTGCATCTTGAAATGCTTAATAAATAAAAATATGGATAATGTAATAATTGAGGACGTATATTTCGTTGAATGCCGAACGAATTGCTCCGATAAATTTAAAAGCGTCGAGGAAGCTTTGAAAGCGTTAAAAAAGTAACATTGTTTAAAAAACAAATTAATTTAAATAATTACTTGCTTATTCCACTAACAATTATACAATATTTCACAAACAACTTACAAAAATTAATTAAAGTATAATAAACAAATTAAAAAAAAAAAGACAAAAAAACAAATAAACAAATTAAGAAGTGCGCAATATACTGACGCATACTTCCCTGATGTACTTTTTATACGTATATATATATCACGACTGTTTGATATCAAGATTGCATCGATTAATTAAGGCTTTTTTAACAACTGTTGCACGTTCAAAAATTTCCCCAACAATTTCGTGAATAATTTTCCCACTATCGCGCGAACAAACAGACGAATCCCGTAATCGAAACACCTTTTTAACTCAACGATATGTTCAACGTTACTCGCAAACTAAGTACATAATTGGAAAATAAATAATAACAACTATATACCGCGTAGCTCTCCTAACCTCAAAAGCCTGATACACTGTACTTACGAATCCTTTCCGGGGCTCCGCTTTATCTCGCCTTCCTCGCTCTCCACGTCCATCTCTCAGAGAATTTTAACGTCAACTATGCGTATACAACATATGCGCGGGATCAAGGTATCAAGCGCGACGGAGAAACAATATTTTTTTGTGTAAAACAAGGAGGTGAAAAAATATTGTCGTCCACGCCAGACGCAGGCAGACGAACAAACGCCGCTGGCGGTCGACAGAGATGATGCCCTCGCAGCCTCGCGCGCGGCGCGCTCAAATTCTGACGCGATAGATATACGGATGTGTTAAGCGGCGTCTACACCAGTGCGCTTAGAAAAACAGCCATTAGGGAGTATTTACACTGGATCGACAACAGCTGATACGGCTGAACTCCTGTAAGTACGTCATATCCAGTCATATAACCGTAAAATTACTGTTCGATAACTATCCTCGACCGTCAAAGACCGACAACGTTGCCAAATGTAAGATGAAAATGAGTTTCGAAAGGCAGCCATGATGCGGGGCGCGTCTAGGCGCGCCTATATCCGAACAATCACATATTGACTCGAGCTGAATCGAGTAGAAGAGTATCTAGCCCCCAGTGTAGATACCCCCTGATAGACACACGTGCCTGTGTCGACACTGTCGCCCACGATGTAAAGAATACATGCTGTCGACTGCTCTCGGCATATACATGCCCTGTGTATAGTGATTAGTGCTCTCTATACTTTGTCGTCTGTTCTCGTTGAATAGCGGGAAAACTGAAAAGCTTTAGAAAGCTGGAACGGAATATACTCTATAATAATTATATTGTATAATCGTTTTTCAATTCGCAATTTTCCGATAGATTATTATTGAAAGGAATGAAGGATCATTAAAATTTAACATAAATAAGGAAAATTGCAATGAAGACGCTAAAGCAACACAATATTTCGTCGGGTGAGAGGAGACAATTCGGCTGAGCGATAAGAAAGCAGAACTCGGCCGAGAGCTAAGAAACCAGACAATTCGTAGGCAGATTTTTCCATTCGGTTTTTAGTTGATAACCACGGTAGCGAATCAAAACGTGAACGATTTTGACTCCCTACAACGGTTCTCAATAGTCACGAAAATCACAAAAATAATCACAAAAAAATTCTAACGTATCTAAGGAACACAGGTTCTCAACTAAAAAGCGAATGGAAAAAAGGAGTCCGCGAACTGTCTGGTTTCTTACTCTTCGTCCGAATTGTCTGGTTTCATAGTTCTCGACTGAGTTGTCTGGTTTCTTAGTTCTCGACTGAGTTGTCTGGTTTCTTAGCGCTCAGCCGAATTGTCTGCTTTCAACTCTGACCCTACAAATTCTGTAGGGTAAATCGTCAAAATGTGGAAAATTAATAAAAATAATTTTATAATAAAAAAAGTTTCGTTTATTTCTACAAAAGTTTCCATACGATAAAGCTCGATTCTTTCCACCAGCTGAGCCATTCTTTTTTAACAAATTATGTGCATCATGCAAGTGATTAACAAACTATGAAAAAAATGATGCCATCGAACACTTGCGTAAATGATTTTCAAACATATTACTGATGAATTTAAAGCAACTCGTACGAAATGTCTGTTTATTGTATTAAAAAAAAATAAATAAAAACGAACAATCGTTTTTTAATAAATATGCGCTTCATTAAAAATTACTTGACAATTTACGAATATATGGTGTACATATGTGATTTTTAAAATACGATAAAAGATTATGTTTTAAATCTTTTCATCGTTTTTTGATAGGTATTGAAAAAAGTTGTTAAATCTGTGTTTCGGGAAAAATAGCTTTCTTAAATAAAGATTATTTTTTTATTCATTTAGCAAATAAAAACTTGTATGTGTTTTATAATGCTTTAATAATATTCGTTAAAAATTTCTTATATATATATATATAGAAAAATTTTATTCATTGAATATTGAATTTTTCATTGCATTATTTTAGTTATAATTTTTTTAGTGTTTTTACGTATATTATAAAAGATGGTTTAACTTGATTGTTACATATGAGATACTAATAAAATTAAAAAAATATCACTTAAGCTACACTTGGTAAGTTTCACTCAATTATTGCGAAATTTTGTAAACTTGAACAAAACAAACATAAACTTAATAACAAGTAATTATTAAGTGATTCGAACAATAATAATTGCTATCTAAGAGCATCTTTAACAATATTTTCATTATAATTAAGTTAAAACTTACAAAGTGAAATGTGATAAAATAAAAATAAGAAATTCTGTTTACGTGAAAAAAAAAATAAACACATTATTTCCACTAAGGCTGTGTTGATAAAATTTATAAATCTCTCACACCAATGATCAAACATCACTTTATTTTGATATTTTCATTTAAAAAAATGCATAAGGTAATTTCAAAACTCGATTTTAATGGATACTATTAAAGCATGCAACAACAATGGTTTGATTAGTTTTTTTAACGGTTATATCGCAACTCTTTTCGCCACTTCTCAATCATCTGGTTGTCGCGTTATTACGAATAACATGGTGTCAAAGGGGCAATGGCAGAGAGAGGGTATGCACAAATTGAAAGTACTGATGTATTAATTCAATTTTTTTCCGGAAGCATGATGGTTTCTTTTATTACTATAGTTTCTTTCGTAAATTATCCAATCGTAACAACTAAAAGACGAAAATTGACGACAAAAGATATATATTTATATATGTATATATATATATTTTTTTACAAGATTCCATTCGTCTTTTACATACACAGTGAACTTTTGTGAACGTGAAACAGAGAATCACGCAGTTTGCACGTTTCAACAAAAGTATAGTCGCATGGCAAGCGACGGCAGCCGCCTACAAAATCGTAAACCGGGACAAACGCGAGTCCGGCTGGGAAAATTTTAGCGCAAAAACCTTACGTTTAGCATCTTAGCATTTCTTATTACTTGTAGATTGAATACTTTTAAAATTTCTTCCTAAATCATTTTAACTTATATCCATACTATTTTTTATGTGATGAATGAAAAAAATTACAAAGTAAACGCTTTACTTTCATTTTTTTTCATTCTCGATAATAGTTTAGGTACACAGGTTCAAAATGGTTTCGAACCTTTCGCGCCTCGAATTATTTTTTATTTTTTTTATTTTTTTGTTATATTCAGCAGTCTTTATTGATTTTTTTTTTTTTCATACACTATATAGTGATCATTATTTAAATTGTCGGATTGTGAAGATGAGAGAATTTTTAAATAAAAATGATAGATAGGTTAGTTTAATTGAAATAGAAAGTTTATCGCAAGAAAACTGTATATAATGTTTAAGTTAAGAGACTGAAGAAGGTTTGTAAATTTAGCAATGATTCTTACTGTAAGTCGAATCAATATAATCGTGTAGAAGTGTCAATAAATGAACCTCAGGCCGAAAGCCGAGAACGCACCGGATAGCTTCGTCGTTCAGAGAAGAAAAGAAAGAGTTCAGAAGACATACGACGGTCGCGCGATTCGGCTCCAAGTAAAATTTATATAAAAATATGGAGAGTGAAAAATCTACCCTTGTCTCGGCTCTGTTCGACGGCATAACTGATATCGTTACACGTTCAAGTATACACACACGCACACACATACGCACCGCGCACATACACAAATCAATCTCTCGGATCTTAGCATTTCCATTCTTATTTGTGAATTAAAAACCAAGTATTAGGAAACACGTCGTGCATTTTTTTCGCGTTTTTCTCGCATTTTACGCATTCATTCTCACTGGGGTGCGCGCTCTCTCTCTCTCTCCCTCTCTCTCTCTCTCTCACTCTCTCTCTCCCTCTCCTTCTCTTCTTTTTCTAACAAATCAATAATTTTTTTTAAATGTTTAAAACGACCGTTTATGTCTCGCTAAACTTCTACAATCTATATAATATTGCGCGGTAATTATAAATGAATTCAACTCACTTTTTTCAACATAACGAAACAAATGAATCGCCTCGCGCGCTTTTAACTGCAGTCTCATGTCTATATATATTACATATAAAGTTTATTACGAACGACAAGAACGAAGTCACGCGCACGTACTTATTTGCTCATACTCTTGAGTGGCAACGAGGGGGAGGAAAAAAAAAGAGAACGAATATAAATGGGGAATTACTGGAATAATCTGTACAGCTTCGTATAACTTCGTAGAATCGCGTATCTCGTGACTGAAATGTCTCTCGTAAATAAATACAATTCGTTTGCTCATTTGCTTTTAAACTTAAGAAGTGCCCAAAGGCGTGTCCAACTTGTACTCCTACAAAACTTCATGTCTACCATCCGTGCGGTCGATAGGCCTTGCCGTGTACAGTGAATCCACAACGGCTTACCAAAGGTTAAAAACAATTCAATCTTTTTATGTATATAAAAAAAACAAATACTCAAGATTGAATGTACAATCATTTCTACGTATTAACACGAACGTTTCCTCGTGATTTGACGATATCATCTAAACACCTCAAAACATAGTTATTTAAAATATAAAAGACAAATCTGTTACGCCAACAAAGTTTCCCTAAACAAAACACGTGTGTCCTCCCATATCATCAATGATTGGCTAGATTCGACAAATTGACAGACCGTTGTGGATTCGCTGCTAAACGAAGACGACTTGGGCAATCGCAAGGGCACCGTTTAGAACGTCTCTAACTAATCGCCTACATTTGAACTTCGCATCAGCACACATACATACACATAGACACGAGCTCGGCGGAGTCCTAGGCGAATCTTGAGCAGCAGCAGACTGTATATACGAGAGCCACGGTATCATCAATGTCTCTTCGCCGTCCAGGTAACGACCTCAGGGTGTGTTCTTGTAACGTGGGCTGTTTTTTAAGAGGCTGTCCCTGTTCGTCGAGGAGCCATCGACGTTGAGACTCGTGAGCCAGTTGCCCGTTGCCGTGCTGCTGTCAGCCGGATAAATGCAGGATTTTGTGGAGATCTTGCTGTTTGGCGACAGGAGGGAAGTGTTGTCGAAACTCGGATCGATAATCACCTCCATCGGCGTCACATTATTTACCGTCGTTATCGTAGTCTCTGTCGCCGTCGTGATTGATTTTCTCTTTTGCATGGGATCGTGGTTCTCGTCGATGGCCACGTACGGGCTCGGGTAGTCCGACTGCTGTTCCTCCTCGTCAGACGAGCAGAGATCAACGAAGACCACGGGTTTCGAGGGCCTCGGCCGTTTTATATTCGTAGGCGTCGTCGACGTAGGCGAGGGTGTCGGCGTGGGCCTGCACCTTAGCGACGAGACGCGGTTGGTGGCTGGTAGCGGTGTGAAGTTGATCGTCGACGACAGCGACGGCATCTGCACTAGCGATCGGTAAGTGGGCAGAGGCCGAGTCGACGGCAATGGCGTTGGTGGCGGTGGCGTGGGCGTTGGCGATGGCGCTGACTCGTTGTCGTCGTCGACGAGATCGATGACAATGGGAATGGGTTCGTCGTCGTAGGTTGGCTCGTAGACGTGCTCAATTGAGGGCGACCGCAGCCTGACACGAGGCAGGTTGCGTTCGGGGCTGCGATACCTAGATGGGTCGCGTTGCAGCTCCTCCAGCTCATCCTCTGTCAGTCGGTTTACCACGGCGTAGATGGGTTTGCAGGATATATATAGTAATTGAGATCGCAGATCTAGGACTAAAAGAGAACGAAGTACGGAGCTTAGTAAACTTCATGAAATTGAAACATTGAGTTGGGTTTGTTATAGGTTTTGAAACGTTAATATATAGCTGTATCGGTTACAACGAAATTTTTTCACAGATAAACTTCCATTATTAATCGATTTAGAATCGTAACAGGCGATAGTCATCATTTAAAGAAATATTATATGTTTTCGATAAAAAGTAAGGAAAGCTATTTCCTGATGAAACTACGTGAACAACCGTAATTTTCAAAATGACAAGTAAGGTCACCTACCAGGTTTACCACTGTAGTTTCCAAACTTGAACTCGTGAGCGTACGCGTCGCTCTTGAGCGCCTTGTCACATCTGGGCTTGTAGGTGACGGACCATCGGTCAAAGTCGTAGATCTTCGTGAGCCACTTCGGCTTGAAGGACGTGGAGAGCGGTGGAGCGCAGAGGTGTCGCTCGATCCTCTCGAGGCGCTCCTGTTGTATGGCCTCCGTCATCATTTTCGACTTTTTACCGAGGGCGAGGCCAGCCGGCGATGAGAACGGTATTGTCGGACAGCGCGTCAGGTTTACCGAACCCCTGATTCGACCCGACGAGCGACTCTGCGATACGCCGTCTTTGGAGCTCAACGTGCTGCTCCCCAGGCTCGAGTCGGTGTTCGTGGACTTGAGATGGAAGTATTCCATGAACTGGTCTTGTTTGATCTCGGGCACCTCCTCCGCCTCTGGGGTTGGTGGTCTTGGTTCGACGCGGTAGCATAGTTTTTCATGCTCCTAGAAATTACAGAAAATTGTAAATTCCTTTTCAGAGAGCTATTTTGAAATAACTAAATATTTTTAAAATAAGCATAGAACTGAATGACTATTTATAAAATGAGCTTTTGTTTATACCTATTCAATTTATTTATTTCCATTGGTATTTTAAGTCATTTTTCACTTTCTATGATTTAAAGTGTAGTAAGTTTAAGTAGATTTCATGTTTATTCATACATTTCTATAAAGAATTATGAATAAATTCTGTCAAATTTATGAATTTTTACCTTCATTTTTCGAAGACCAACAAACTCAGCATCACAGTTATCACAGAGATATATATCCTCAATGGCTGGTTCAACCATAGCTGGAGATGGAGCCTGCTTTTGAGCTGAACGCCTTCGTAGGTTTTTTGTGCCATTGGGATAGTCTTTTGCCCTTTTGAGTAAAAGCTGTTTCCTTGATGTTTTGAATTTTCTGTCATAATTCTGTAAAATAAAATAAAATTGTATGAAAAGAAAATGAGAGTGCTGTTATTATATTGAAACAAAAAATTTTATTTAAGATTTGAAAACAAAAAAACTACAATACAAATGAAATAACCATATCCTTTTTTATCTAGCTAATCATTGAAATAATTTTACAAAATATTTTTTATATATTTTTGAAACATAAGATTTTTGAATTATAATTTTGATTATTATTAACTATTATTAAAAATTAAATAAAATCAAATAACAATTTACCATATTTTCATTACGGAAAGTGACCAAGAGTTTTCCAGTGGTTTTGAGGTATAAACTTGTTGTGGAATCCCAATTATTAACATACTCTAGCTTGTCATGTGGATATTGCGCTAAGTACGAACAGAAGCGAAGTAAGTATTCGCTTCTGTGGTACGTGTAGCACCGAAAAACAAGCTTCTTTAAATTACCCATGTAATTCTGAAACAACATTAAAATGATTAAATATGGTTATAGTAACAGGATATAATAATTTATATAATGTTATTATAACATGTTATAGTATCAAATGTGAAAGTGGCAAATTCACTAGGGGTTGTTTTTAAATTGACTGAAATATTTGTAAAAATTCTTAGAAACTCAAATACATATAACTAAATCTTAATAATTATTGTCACCTGAAGCTCTTATTTCCATTACAATACTGTAAAAATTCTACTTTTAATTTTTAAGCAAAATTTTCCAAGTGAATATAAACCTATAAATTTATTATTAATGATTATTATATAAAATTAAATTTGTATCTGTTAATTGAAATCAATTGTTTTGATATTTTGTTTTGTATTTCCATATTACTTTTACAATAATATATTTTTCAATTAACCCTTTATAACACCTTTTAATTAAATTCTATATATGTATTAAAATAGTTTTTAGTTGTACTACAATTCTTCAAATAAATCAGTTTTAATAAAATTGTATTTTATTATATAAAATATATAATTTTTTATACTTGACATTTATTTTATTGATAATTATTTAAAAATAATTTTTTATTCAGAATTTTTGATGCTGTAATTTATGATAATTTGAAATTAGTATTTTTTTAAATGTGAGAACATACAGTACTTTTCTATGATTCATAAACAGTTTTCAATGAAACCGATTTAATTAACGGGCAGAGTTGCCCTTTTACAAAGAACACGCAAACACACATGCAAAGACACATACACACACACGCGCGCGCCCGTGCGCGCGTGTGCACAATCGGTGATACTAACGACCACGGTTATACTTGCTGTACAAATGCAGATTACGGCAATTTAATTGCATATGATGATTTATCCCAAAAAAGTTCTAACAAATTGCACAGTTCCAATATCAAATAAATTAAGATTTCGGGCATGTTTTGTATTTTTATCGTACATACACCTCGTGTAATTGTTAATCTAACTATAGACAAAAAACCGTTTCAATTCTCTAATAAGAAAAGAAATAAATAAAATGCTAGTCATGATAAATCACCGAAAAAAGGTAAAGTGAATAATATAAGACAAACAAATTCATATTCATGTAAATAAAATTCTTGTATTTTTTTTATATTTCATCGCATTTTTTTGCATTACTAACGACGTACTGAAAATCTTTAAAAATATTTTTTTACAAAAATTTTATTAATTGAGATTGTTAAACAATATGTTATTCAAAATAAATATACTTTTACATATTCATAAAAAATACATTAAATTTTAAGAACGATAAAAATTTGTTTACGCCAAATTGTTATAATTAATCCAGTATAAAAAAAACCTTTGACTCATGATTAACGGTATATCCGCAAGCGGTTAAAAAATAAACGCAAAATCACGCGAAAGCCTCAATTCTGAGACACTTTTCTCTCCTCTCCTCGAAAATTTCGCGATTCTTCGACCAGCCACTGGCTGCATCGATTTTTCGAAAACTGAGAAGAAGGATGAGAGAGAGCGAGGAGAGAGAGAGGAGAGAGAGAGAGAGTAGCATGCTAGGTAATCGCGAAAAGTCGTTACGAGGATAGTGGCGAAGATGCTGCCGGGCGACGGCCCCCCTTTTATTTATATATACATATACAGAGCTCGGAAGTTGCTTCGCAGTCGCAAGAACGTGAGCGACGGGAATTTCTTCGTGGCTGCCATGACGAGGGGAGAGCGCGAATGGGAGGAAGAAGAGCGCAGCAACGCGCTGCTGACGTGTCTCTATATATGTATGTGTGCGGGACGCGTGAGGTGGCTTCGTGGCTCCCAGCTGTCGGCCATTTTGTTCAACGCGATAGCCGAGGGACACGAGTCACGGACGCTCCTATTTTTTGGGGCAGAGGCCACTTCACTTTTTCTTTGTCCTAATGTACAGTGAATTTCATGGCTAGCTTTAGCGAGTTATACGCGTTGAGGCGTTTGACAGAGGGTCGCAGTTAGGTATCAACGATCGGATGGGATATTTTCGCAGTTCGTCGCGTTATTTATTTATTTAAGAACTTCTGAAATATTTGCCATACTTATTTCTGATGTTCAATTTTGAATGCCAGGTGAAAGTTCTCGCATCGTCAAATAAGTACATGTTTTGTCATCGGTTACAAGAAGCGATCGTGAATAACGATGATGTTGAAGCAATTAACTGTAGTATCTTGATTCATTAGAGTATAATCACGTACATATAATAGTATAATCACGTACATATAATAGTTAAACCACGTTTTTTTCAACGATACTTGGACGAAAGGCTGTAATAATGTTGTTTTCAAAGATCGTAATATCTTCAAAATTTAATTAGATCTCGCAATATGAAGACTTTATTGCGTCATACTAAGATTTAAAAGAAACTCTTTGAAGTTGATGAGGAATGACATCATGATTCTTAGATATAACTTTCATAGTTTTAACAATTCAAGTGGACGGAAGCATTGATTTTCATGCTATATCAGGCTTTTCGCCTTAACAGGGAAAAAAATACTTTCCGTTATTTTCCGAAGTTATTTTCCGAGAAAAGTTTGTTCATTAATAATATCGACGATGATTAAGATAAAATGATAACGTATTAATTATGTTGATTAAAGTTACTGAAATAAGCGAGGTTGCTCGATGAGAACCACTGCTAAAGTCTTCGAGACTCATTGATTTTTTAGGATCACTGTTGCGGCTGCACGAAAAGCATTTCCCTTCAATTAAAAGATCTATAGTCGAGGATGTGAAATAAAATGCCCTGATCGACGTTATCATTACTAGATGGGTTTGCAAATAAAGAATTGTTTTGTAATTAAAACAAGTATGATAAAGAAGATATATGAAACGCCATGTGGGGTGGAATCATTTTGAGAAAAGTTATGAAAATCTACGAAATTTTTTTGAATTAATCTATAAAAATAAATTCTCTAAATTTCTAAATATGTAACAATGTAATTATGATGTTCAAGATTTATCTCATGGTATAGAACTGTTTTTCTTAAAATTGTAGTTTCTTATACCACTTTTTCATCAGCAAACCTAAAGGTTCATACCTACTATCCATAAACATACTGTAGGCTACAACCAGGGTGTAGGCTGGCGAGAGTGGCACCTTTAACCATGTTCGCGCAGATACGTTATAGAGAGAGACAGCATACCTTCTATTACATACAGGCACATCTGCCTCTGTCTCAACGGAGCCACTCCCTCTAACCTGCACGCGTAGTCTACCTCTTATGTATATGCCACTGTCCTACAGAAAAAGACCTTTAACCTATAAATGTTTAATGAAAATTTAATTTAGTAATGATAGAGGTCTTAAAATGGCCTGGTACCTAGATAAATAGCAGGTCAATCTGTCACGATTTTTTTCTAAAAATTTTCTCGAATCGTAGCTTGACATACAAATTCGGTAAAATGCAAAATAGTGGTATTGTTGATAAGAAATATTAATTGAAGAAACATTTGGGATTTTTTTTATTTTTCAATCATAGAATAAGTAAATTTTTTTTTTACTTGTACTAAGGTCATTATATTTTTACGATCTTTTCTTCAAAGTTTATTAATGTTAGGTATGTAATTTTCTATCATGAAAATATAGAAACTACTTCTCGATACTACTCGATTTTTTTCAATGGAGTATAGTCAGTAACATAACATATACCCACAAAAAGGAAAAATCGGTATGCGCCAAAGACCCGACCACCATATCTCCGATTTTGTTTCTCCAAGATATAAATGCGTGAATTTTGCAATTAGTGCAATTACTACATTTAGATCTTGGAGAAACAAAATCGTAGAGAAATGATGCAAAGTTGATCTTAGAGGGCAAAGACAGTACTACATTATTTTGTAAAAAAAAATTGATGAAAAAATTTTCACTTGGTTTTTTAACATATAAAAAATCTTAAACATTAGGCATCTCAAAATCCAGACGTGGTGGACCGATTCTGGCTTATAGGAATTATGTTTGAGGGACCAAAATACATCAACATATGGTGGTTTAGTACCTGGCGCATATAAATTTTTTTTCTTTTTGTGGGCCTGTGCAATTTTTACAGAACATGGCGATTATTTTATCAAGAAGACATGGAAATTTAGACCCATATTTTTACCGTGGTGTATTAATAGTGATCGGTTCATAGATATTTAATACAAATATCGATTAATTCTACTTTTTTACTCTTATTACTTAAACAAGATTCAATCCACTTTCAAATACTAGAATGCAGGAACTTGCCTTTGCTAGGCGATGAAGACCCACCGAGTAAATAGAATAGTAGAAAGCGTTCTATATATTCGAGCGTAACTGTAGCTTACATAAAAAAGAACACATAATTACACATACAGGTGTCTAGCAGTGATATTCGGTTCAAAGAAATTTTTAGATTGTTCTCTGCCCATATTTGCTTTATGAGTCATGTAAATGTATTGGCAAATCATTTATATATTGGACCTTCTCTCTGTAGGTGACTCGCCGACGGACTTGCAAGCTGGCTCGCTTGCAAAAGTCGACCACCATATCGTTCTATTTCTCTACATCTGAAGAAGACGTCAGGGCTAAACACGTAGTTGTTTTACCTTGGGATTCATTCTTTCTAATCAAACAGAGGTTCTCATTTCAGATTTTTGTATTATATATTGCCCGATACATGATATGGCTAAATTTAGCAATTTATTCATTTTCTATATGATTACCATTAATAACGTTAATAACTTTTAAACATTGTTGAAAATTCTAGTCATGAAGGATGTAATCCTCTCTTTAAAAAATAGTGGCCTGAAATAGTGGCTCAATTAAAGAATCGATGTGATTAATTTAATAAATGAATCCAACGGCTATTCATGCATGTTTAATAAAAAAAGACATAACACGTACGTAGCGCGCATGGATTTAGCTAATAGCCACAATGTTTCCATCTATTATATTATTGTAGGATCCATAAATCCTGTTTTTCTTCACTTAGCAACTATTATATCAAAACTTTTTATTATCAACAACGATTTATTTTCTAGAATAGGTGCGCTTACAATTCTGCAGAAAGTAATGAGTCCATTCACTTAGATTAGATATATCTTTTGTACAAAACTTATATAGATCAAAAATAGAAATATTCTTTCCTGATATATCAAGATGATTCAACGGCAATCTATTCCCAATAGAAAAAACAGGAGATGTTAATTAAATAGAAAAATCTGTTTCAAAAAACGTTGATTTTCAATGAATGCGCTTCTAAATGTCTATAGATATAATGGATAGCAGTAATAATAATTTAAAAATATTCTCAAATGAATCAAAATAATGAATAATTCTTAATAGCAATATGCATAGATTTTGATTGAGGAATTATTGAATAATTTCCATTGTTTGTACATGTGCTCACAGGAAAGGTCAAAATTGTTAATTTGGACTTGCTTACTTTTCTTTAATATCCGTAAAAAATGGTTTTAATAAGTACTAAGTGAAAGCCTGGTACTGTACTCCTTTTCTCTTATTCCATTACCCCTAACCATACATTGAAATATTGATACATTTATAGTATCAATTCATCATTGTCTAACAATTGTTTAACATTGGGAACCAAATTCATTACAGTTTTGTCATCACAATCAACTAGAGTTGAGTTGGCGTTAGAACGCCTTAAAATATACGACTATATCTTCTTAGTCTGTAAGCAAACTCCAACACAAAAAAGACAATATAAAAATCATACTTAAACTTTGAAACGGTTTTATCTTAAAAAATAGAGTGATTATTTAATTTGATTAATTAGTTGATTTCACTTAATTAAGTATTGTTCTTTCTTAACATCTAAAATGCCATCAATAACGCGATATCAATATATTTAATGCTATATGAAGTTAAGATACTTTATTTTGTCAAGTGTTCTAAAATAACATCAAGACGAAGTTTTTACGTAATGTACCTATAGGACTTACTTTAGCACTTGAAGAAGTAGTTTATAATCTTATTTCATAACTTTATGTAAACTATAATTGTTCATAAGAAACACTTTTTATGTAACATTGCACACGGAAAAAAATTTTGCACTAAAAATTACTATTTTCTCTACTAGTTTGGGGACACACTCAAATTATCAAAATATTTAATATATTTTTAGCAACTAAAATGGTATACACCTTCTCAAAAACAAATAAATATGGTTATAAAATTTGCTACATTACTTATATAAAATTTAGTACTCACTATACTAAATTTTCAAAACACTAATTACAAAATAAAAAATCGAAAAATTACCAAATAGTATGTTAAAAATAAGAATTCACAAATTTTACTATATAGGTAGAATTGTCAAATTTTCTTGGTAAGAATTTTTCGTAAAAGTACACCCATCCTTGATAAATTCTTGGCGAACGTGCTTGCTTAGTTTCAAAATCCTAGAATCCAATTGGCCGATTCTAATTTAAGGTTAATGGTTACTCTTGAATGGTCCAATGAAATTGCAGGATTTTGAAATTGAGCAGGCACGTTCGGCAAAATACCATCAAGGATGGATGCACAGCTGATAAGCCAGTATTGTTATATTTAGCGAGCCACAGTCAAAGGACACGACATCACCTGCAATGCTATAATTCTGTAGCCAAAAAAGACTCTCAGGTCGTTATAAACAATGTAATTGCAATGTGAATAACTTCAAATAATATTTTAAATGATTAGAAATCTATTATTTTTTTAATTGTGCACATTTAATACTTTGTGGCGCATTTGGTAGCTGTTCGCCTGTCAACCATAGAAGGTCCAAGATTCGATTCTCTGCCACAGTTGGGTTTTTCAACAATGTGTATTAGATAAACAAGATCCATTTTTAACTCTTTGAGTAAATTCTTATTTTTTCAACTATTGCGTATACAGTTTTAAACAGTTGTTTTTTTAAATTATCAATTGTATCATAACCAACAAATTCATGGGTGGCTTGGATATCTTGATAATGTATTTAGACACCTTTTGAGAAAAAAAATATAATGTCTTTGGTATCTAGATACATCCAACATTAAATAGTCCTTTCAACAAAAACTTCCATGGGTCGTTACGACCCTGTGTGCACTCAAAGGGTTAGAATGTCCACTTCGAGAATATTTTCTGAAATATAACATAAAGACTGTGAAATTAGACTGTGAATACAGTCATGGTACCAAAAAGTGAAAAAAACGAGCGTTAAAAAGTTATAAAATCTTTAGAGTTCTAAAGAAAATTTATCTTTAGAGTTTTAAAGAAAATTGTTGACTGTTAGTACTGAAGACTATTACTATTTTTGACGAATTATATGATCAACATATTTGTCTTTAATTTTTTAATGAGACCTTACGGACAATACATCCTTAATTAATTCATCCTTAAGCAACTTCGTTTCGCGCAG
>JAPYZO010003207.1:0-22566 GCA_030522905.1 Torymus flavipes
CCCCCCCCCCCCCCCCCCCACCGATTAACGAGGTCACGATAATTTTCCGATAATCTTCCACGAACGCGCGACCATTTCGCCCCTCGGAGGCTGAATACGCGCCGGGCGCGAAAAGTTTAAACGCGAGAGATAAAATCGCACCGGGACATTGGCTGCACGTTGAAGAAAAAAGAAATAAAAGAAAGACCGCGAGAGATTTTTCCAGAGCATTTCGTCATTTACGTCCTCGAGGAGGAAGCACCTGGAAAGAAAGAAGAAGCCGAGAGAGAGAGAGAGAGAGAGAGAGAGAGAAGCAGCACGAGAGTTCAAACTTACGGCGAGTGTCCCCTTGATAGCGGCGAAAGCACAAACAAAGCTCGGCCGCGGCAGCTGTGCTATCCTTCGTCATCCTCATTACGTGGCCGACCGAGTGAGACTCGCGCGCGCGCACGAGAGGAAGACGGACTGTAAAGAGCGCGAGAAAGTAGAGCTCGAGGGAAAAACGTACGTGTGTGTGTGTGTGGGTGGGCGGGCAAGATAAAGGAGATGAGGAGAACGAACGCTGCTGCTATGTGTGTGCGTGAAAGAGTGAAATTAAATGTGAGAACGAGGAAGGAAGGAAGAGAGAGAGAGAGGGAGAGAGAGAGACAGAGAGAGAGAGAGAGAACAAGGAGAAAGGGTTGAAAGAGCGAAAATAGAGAAAAATGCGCGATAAAGTGACAGAAAGTGGAATGGAAGGTGGGGGTTAGCGCGAGGGAAAAAGGGACGGTAAGTGGAACAAAGACGCGTCGAGGAGATAGAGCAAGTGTGTGAGTGCGTATGTGCGTTCGTCGTCCACATATGCACGGGAACGTCGTATTTACTCTACAAGTGCCTCTCTCTCTCTCCTTCACTCCAGCGCACACATACATGTACGTACCTATGTATACGTTAGAGTTTGAGGGCCAGTAGAGCGCGTGCGCGTCTCCGCGTCATTTCGGTTCGCGGGACACGCAAAGAGAGCTAGCTAGGCGACAGGAGGGGAGGGTATAGTAAAGAAAAAAGTAAGGTCTGGGGCTCCTCTCCCTCTCTCTCTCTACCCGGGGTTATTTACAGGAGAGAGAGAGAGAGAGAGAAGAGAGAGAAGATTTTCAGCTCGAGAGAACGCGCGCCTTAGAAAACCGCCCCGTTCACGTCACACAGCCTTGAGGAGTATACACCGAAGCGCGCTGTATGCATGTATACAACGCACATACAGTAAAAACGCGCTAGCCAGGGTGATTTTTGGCCCGTATGTAAAACGAATCGAATTTCGGGGCAAGTGGTGTCCTCTGTCGGACGGGCGTTAAAGGAGTAGGGGAGAGACGGTATGTAGCTCTCCGAAGGGAAGGTTATTTTTGACGTTGCCGTCGTTCGTTAGCGGCG
Organism: Torymus flavipes; assembly: GCA_030522905.1. Classification (NCBI taxonomy): domain Eukaryota; kingdom Metazoa; phylum Arthropoda; class Insecta; order Hymenoptera; family Torymidae; genus Torymus; species Torymus flavipes. The sequence goes on from JAPYZO010003207.1 coordinate 1,384, forward strand.
GGGATTAACTTTTCCGAAAACGGTCGGTGCAGCCGGGACAAGGACGGGGTATAGTTTCTCTCTCGCTCGCTTGCTTGCTCTCCTTTTTGATGGTTGCCGTGGGTTCGTTAGGAGGAAGGATTAGTGCGCTTTTTATTGGAGGACGTGCACACACGCACATGTACGTAGAAGCGGATGATTTTATCCGGAGAAAAAGGTGGGGTTTATGAAGTATGTTGTTGGTAGGTTTAGTCAAGGGATTAAGGAAAAAATTAAAGATATTAAATTAGTGGTATAATGTAGAAAACATATAGTCGCGTCGTTTTAAAGTGATTTATCGAAGGCTGATGCACAATATTGAAGTTTCGATTCTGTAGCGCGGAATTTCGCGATAAATATTTGATTAAAAACCTAGATTTTCCATTAATCTGCGACGGGCGATATATATTTTTAATAAAGTTTGACACGCCGCTTTAATCTCGTGATAACGCGCGCGCTCTTTTAATATTTTTCACCTGCGTATACGAAGGTGTAGCTTCATCAGAGATGATTCCATCAAATTAAGCGCCGTGAAAAATAAATATTTATTAAAACGCGACTCAATTATACTGATTGCAGCAACAATAACAAAACGAGAGAAAGAGAGATCGCACAACGGGACCGAGAGCGAACATAATTTGCAATTTACAAATTAGGTCGTCATCGTGAATTTCCGCGAATATCCCGCGTCAACATTCCTTTCTCGTGCGCTCCCGATGCTATATCGTACACGTACATTTCCTTATTAAAATAAATAATTCGATTAAACCCTTCATGTACAATAATCCGAAATATTTTACTCATCGTATAGACGTTACGAAACATTTCTCAAGCCCGAAAAAAGTTAATAATTCCTGAATAAATCCAAAAGCTTCCGAGCCGCCACGTTCAAGATTTCGCGAGAGTTACCGTAGCGTGAATGCGGATGCACATAACGTACTGAATTATTTAATCCCAAGACAGATAAGCTGACAGCGGCAGGGCAATTTCGATTTTGATTTGTTAACAAGCTGCGGCTCCGCTTGGGCTACAATGGCGCGTCACAGACGCCTATAATCAATGGGAAAGGGGAGTTCGGTAGCCATAGGCCGCGGGAATATCGATAATTAGATTCAATCCGAGCTTACCGCGCGCTGAGCGTCTAATCGCATGGTTTTTACGCTTGTTACACAGGGCTGCTGTTGTGCAAGGCGGAATTGAATACGAATTTATCGTGGGTAGGTCTAAAGGGATAATAATATTTGAAGGGAATGGAGGTTTTAGAAGTGTAATATGATACTTAGGGGCCTTGATCGTGATGATGATGATGATAATGATTATGTCAATTGTGTTGTTTCGGCTGCAAGAACAGTGAAGATTACAATGGTAGTGGCAATGGCGATGTGCATATTAATGGCGCTTATAAGGGGGATAATCATAACAATCAGAGATCATATCGTTGTTCTATTGTTGAATCCATGGCAATACGATCATCATAAAAGATATTATTCAAATATTGAGTGGTAATTCACGCAAATCAGTTTCCCGTACAATAAAAATTTTTCCAGTAATTTTCTGTCAAACGTCCGTAAACATTAATGAAATAACGATTATTTAAAGTATTATTCCTAATTATTAACATTAAGCTTTTTCTTCATCTTCCACCCATTCACAACCATTCCCCAACGGAACGACCGCTTTATTACAAACTTCACCGCCTATTCTCAATTCCAAAATCAAACTTAAACATTCCACTCTACCGATTACACCTTTACTTAACGAGCACCGTAGCACAACAATGCCCTCAGAGATAACAGCCGTACACGACGATAATGAAAACGACAACAATGACCATTAAACCGATCATAACCACACAACACTCAAAAAAGCCTTTCCTCTCCGTCTCCAACTCGCGATAGCGAAACTCTCCTACTATTCAGCGCAATATGCACAACTAACTATGCGACGTGTTAAACTTTGCAGGTAAAAACGGCAGCGGGGCGAGTGAGACGAAGCACTGGCAGGACATGATAACGAAGCCAAGGCAGACGATCGTCCAGTGGCACCGCCTCAAGCCCGAGTAAGATGTCTTCTCTCCCCTTCGGTCTCGACGATAAGAGAGATGGATAGATTGAGAAGAGAGAGGAACAGAGTTCTCGCTGCACGCGGCAGACGATGATGAAGATAAGGACGTCTGCCTCTCCGAGCAGGAGAGTGAAAAGAAGAAGAGACCGGCCACACTTCCCGGTGCGCCCTATATGATGATGATGATTCTGATGATGAGAAAAAAAATAACGCCCCCCCCTTCCCCCACTGTCGCGATCTCACCCCCCGCCCGAGAAGTCCGGAGTATTATTATTATACTATTATTATTATTGTATCATGTTGTTACATAGTTTCTTTAGTTCTGCGTGATATTGTGATGATGATTATTATATATATATATATAACGTGCGGTTGGCGTGATGATGGGCTGGTTGATGCTAAATTCGTATATAGAGCTGACGATGACACCTGGTTTATATTATATATGTATACATTGTAAGCGATGGGCAAGGAATCGTAATGGATTTATCGTTTCTTTTAGTTCGAAAAAAAAGAGCCAATACCGTATATCCCCGTATCATCGAGTTACGTTTTGAAAATTATTGTCAATTATCTATTCTCTGTTTAGGTGGAACAGACGGTACGACATGAAAAAAATAAAAAATGATATAATAAAATGAATATATAAATTATACCAAAAAAAACCTTGTTTCTATAACGTGCAATGTTACATAGATACTTGACTGTTCGTACAATAAGTAGCTTTCGTAAAAAACGAGTTACGAGAAAACTTAAAAAGCAGAAGAGAGAAATTTAACAAGCTAAAAAAAAACAACAACATCTCATCGACTTTTCATAGCTGTTTAGCATTGGCCATCCCATGGTGACACACACATTACATTATAACATTACAAAAAACAAAAAACAATGATAATATAATATAATATATATATATTATTATAAACGAGACGCAAGCGTGATATACGTTGTAATCCAGAGTTTGTTGCGCTGACATACATGAAAAAAAAAAACAATGATAATCTAATTATTAAGGATAAACCATTAAATGAAAAAAAATTAAGCGCGCGAGAGCCGGCTAATCGTGTAAGAAAGTTTGCGCCTACTGTGGGTAGTGTATCGAGGCTTCGTTGATATAATATCCTCCCCTCTTTTGCGTTCTTTTACCATAATTATATTACCATTTATATTATATATATATACTTTGTCACAGAGCTGCGACAGCGCTGTTACCGTCGATTTATCATCATTATATTACTATTATGATCCATTATACACTAGACAAAACAAAAAGCGTTGTTAAGTGACGAGAAGAGCAAAGAAGCGAAAAAGGATCGGTTATTTTTTTAAAGCAAAGCGAGCGAGCGATTAAGCTCGTTCTCGGGCATCTCACTCGAGGGCGATCGCGGATTTTATTATTATTACAAAGAAATGTTCTCGGCGGGTGTGTGATGAAATTAATCGTTTGTAAAACTCGTTGTGATGGCGGCGAAGAGCAGTGAGTGTGCTATAGGTATGCGGTCATATGGTATGATTACCGATTACTTTTGCTATATCAAACATACATTACACATACACAAATACATATACACATACACACATACATATACACAGACACACACATTGTAGTAATTATACTTTTGTAAATTAGCGACTAGCGTGTAACGAGACACACAAAACGAGTGGCGATGCGGTTTCGAAGGAGGTGAGAGATCATCGAGTGCAGGATCGTTGTGATCCTGATGTGATCGTGTGCTGTTGCGTATATATACAGTATATATATACGGATTGACATTGACAGTCTGGAGGCGGGTCGGACTTTAATTGCGCCGAGAAACGTGTGATGATGATGATGATTTTTCGACAAATTGCGCAACACGACGCACAACTCACCGTCAATTTAACCTTGACTTTTTTAACGTCCTCGTCACGCCGGTCTATATATTAATTTTTTCCGTGATAATAATAAGTGTAAGCCTCGCTTTAGGGCGTCGCGACACGATGCGAGACGATAAGATGAATAATTTCAACTTTTGTTTGGTGTTTTAGCTCTCGATGAAAAGTGTATTTTCGCTCGAATAAATATTATTGCTCTCTCTCCCTCTCGTGTTTGTTGAAATTCTCTTTAACAATAAAGATGACACTTTGGTGCCAAATGGTTATTTTATTTTTAAAATAAAACAGCAAGCTTTTTTGTCATTTTCGGAGCGAGACCATTTCTATTTTAAATAGAATAAAAAATTCATCAAACTTGGAGATACTTATATAGCTTGCACACTTGGCAAAGAAGAAGAAAAAAAAAGTAAACCGTAATGAAAGCCATAACAAAAGCTGCTGTTCGAGAGCGAGAAAAGTCATTTGGAGACAATGGGTAACTGTTTTCGACGAGCTGCAGATGTCCTATTGTCTGGCATTGTGTAACGAGCATCAAAGGCGTTTGTTTATTTGCGCTTCCACGCCACGACGACGGCGCGTCCACCCACCTCCCGTTCATTTTCATACCTTGCGTTCGTCTCGTTTAGCGATCGCTGAACAACCACCTATTTTGACAAAAGCAGCCGTTTTACAAGTGAAGTACGTTATATACGACAATGAAAAAAAAATGACGAAAAAAAATGAATAAAAACTTATGTACAAGTATATATATCAATATATACGACCGAGGCCAATTATATACGAAAGACGAAAAGATGTCGCGCGCCGCGGGAAGGCGAAGCTGAATACGAATTACACAATTGCGGCGAGAAAGAGTTGAAACGATGATAAAGGAGGAGAAATTTGAGGTTGCCTGTAAATACACGCGAAACTTACGTATATAGAACCTGTGTGTGTGATCGGTGCGAGTCGGGAGGCGAGTAAGTACTTACGACGCGAGAAGCGAGGAAAAAATAACGACAAACGAACACTAGACGAAAAAACAAACAAACGCGGAGTAGCTCATTCCACGTACGAATATTGTAGGCGGAACGACTATTTTCGACGGAACTTTTTTTTATATCGCGCAAAGGGATGATTAAAATAATATTGCAAACCGAGATACAAAAAAAGAGGAGCTGAGTTTTCAACGGGACGCTCTTTTTGCGCTCCACCGGTATACAATACGGCTCGACGCGCGAGGCGACGAACCTTGAGTGACAACAAAAAAGTGGTAAATGAAAAAGACATACACATACATACGCGCAAAAACAAAACGTATCTTCTAATATCGATTGTGATCGGTGTACCTTATTAAAAGAAAAAATTATAATAATAATAATAACGACGCTTGCTGAAACCAAAAAAACTGTGAAGTACCCGTAGATAACGGTTATAATGAAAAAAATAAATCTATAGTAGTCGACTCGGTAGTTTGCTGTTGTTAACAATAAATGATTATAACGAACAAAAAAAAAACACAGAATTAATAATAATAATGATAAATGAGTGCGCGAGACGATGAGATGATTCCCAACCCGTGGACCGTCCGATGCTTGCGCGGACAACGTACTTAAGTATAATATCCGTAAACATATTACAACACAGCCACACACATAAATACGCGCGCGCGAATTATCCAAAAAAAGAAAGACAATGAAAGTGATTTCGTTCTAAGTAGTCGCCTCGTAAGTTTCGTTGGTTGGCGAGGAACCGTACATTTTCTTTGATATAAATTAGAACCTCTTCTTTCCGGTTACACCTAAAATATAAAGTATATATATATAATATTAAAGTAAATAAATTTTGTTTTTCAATCTAAGAGAAAAAAAATAAACACACAATATCGTATAACACACGCTCAACCACGATAACCAAAAAGCCATTGCCAAGCGAGAGTAAAGAGAGAGAGAGAGAGAGAGAGAGAGAGAGAGGGAGAGAGAGAGAGAAAACCTAAGCGCTCCAATCAATCGCGAGTTCCGTCCGCGCGTGCAACTCGGCTTTCCTCGATACAACCGTGCGAGAGCTCCAGGGCAAAGGATCCTATCAATTTTTATCGGGGGCTATGCTCCTCCGAGGAATTGACTCTCTCTCGTTCCAACTCCTCGCGGAATCGCCAGCGTGAAATTGAAAAGTTCCCCCCAGACGCGCCGCGCCTGCAGCGACAACAATAAGAACGCCGATCAATCTCTGGCGCGCTGTGGACACGCGCGATCGATAATTCACCGGGTGTATATAAACGCGCACAATGGGGGTTTCGCGCGAGCGAGTGCGGCTTGTATTAAGAAATTAAATTACGGGAGGGATGGGGAATGACTTTCTTCCGCATTGGTACGGAAAGAGAGAGAGAGAAAGAGAGTGAGACAGTGTTTTCTTGGAGGTCGTTGATCTTTTGTGGAAGCGCGCAAGGGGTTAAAGGAAGACTTTTCGATGAATGTAATTGAGGATTTGTTAATACGATTAGCTTATTGGACTTTAATTACTTAAGTGCTCAGTGGGGGAATTTTCTTTTCTTTATCAATTGATGCCTTTTATTGGTTTCTTTATTTACTGGAGTCGTTTTAAACTTCAACGTTTTAAATTGTAACGTTAAACATTTTTCATTAAAACGAAATTTTAATTAAAGTTCAGTTCCTTACAATTAAAATTATACATTTCTCGCAGTACCTAACTACCGTTGATATTCAATTATTGCATTAATTCAGTTCCAACAAACAGAATCCGAATCAAGCGCAGCTCTATGTAACACTTGCGCAACGAGCTCGTAACGTCAGGACAAACCCGATTACATCCTCAAAGCATTCAGGTGTCGCCGTGCTCCTCTCACATTACAACCGGGTCGCTCCGAAATTCGATTTTTCATCTCACCGTCAAAGGCGAAGTTTCGGTTACACAAAGGCGAAAACACGAGATAGACACATGCACGTACATGCGTGAGAGAGAGAGAGAGAGGGAGAGAGAGAGAGAGAGAGAGAGAGAGAGAGAGAGAGAGAGAGAGAGAGAGAGAGAGAGAGAGAGAGAACACAAAGCGAGAAAAATATCACAGAGGTGTATTAATCCTCGCGTTATTCTAGACGCATAAACCAACGTGGCGCGCGTGCGCGGATAGCACAGAGGATGGCTGGTATACGCGAACGTTATCGTTTAATGCTGTGTCTACAGGCTGCTGAGAGGGCTGTGAGTTATATAGGACGCGGGTGGCCGAAGGGTGGGTAAATAGCGCGAGGCTCTTAGGGTTGATGGAAATGATTAAGATTATTACCGTTGGTCAACGCGAATTGCGAATTTGATTCTGATTAAATGAAGCGCGCTGATGTAAATTTGTCTTCGAAATTGTTCATCCTACCTTGAATGATATAATAACATGATTAAATGTTCGCGTTTGGTATGCCATTGTCGTAAAGGAAATAAAAGAAGCAATTTAAATTCAATATGTACAATCGATTTATCTAATGTAAATTTCCAAAGAGAAACTTTTTAATGGATTTGGAAAGTTAAAAATACTTGTCGAAGAAAACTGCTTGCTTGCAATAAAAAGTAAACTCAGCTGATTCAGCGGCTTTGTATAGACACAACTCGAATGCTCGTAACATGCAAGTGTTTACGTATGCGCGAATTACAATCTGCCGCTCTGGTGAATCCTCCTTTCAGAAATTCAGTACACGCGTTACCGCCTCGGTAAATTATAATTCTGTTCGCTTATCTAATTTACGCAATATCAAAGATAGTTATTCAAAGCTTTCTATTGTTCTGTGTCATCAGTAAACCTTGCCGGTTATTTGCAGAGCGCCCACGAAATCAGTTGAATCATTATTTGAACGAGAATTCCGAAAAGTCACCCCACCTATCCGATCTATACCAATCGTGACCTAAAAATAATCGATCAAAGAGCACATCGCACCTGTATCAAAAGGCCATTACATATTGTGCGAGACAATTCGTCTGCTCATTATGCACGAAACCCGCTCGTGTCAAATATTGCCAAAATCTGTGTGAACACCTGATCAAACACAGCGGGAAGAGAGAAATGCGGAGAAGGAAAACTGTGATGGGTCACGAGATAAATTCTATTTTTCACGGCCTGAGCTCTAAATCGTTTTATTGAGGAAAGCACGAGTGTGCGCGCGCGGTACGGTAATGATTATACAGTCGTTAAACAACTTGGTTTCTAAGTGAAGTAATCTGAAAAAATTCCTATAAGAGACAATTCGGAGTGTAATTATGTAATAATCTTTTGTTAATATATTATGTCATGTTACGTTAATCGGAGTACGAGTGCAAAACTGAGTTAGCTATGTGTAAATAATTATTCGGGTAAACAATTTCGTGAAAAAGATAGCGTAGAAGATTAAACTGACAAATATGTTGCTAACGGTGATCTTATCGGACAATTTCGACATTAAGAGTACTAAGCAAACAACTGACGTTATACGCATAAGTTGACAAAAAAACTCACACTGAAATAATAAAATTTCGTAATAAATATAAAGATTTTCTTAATGACTAAGAAAATTAATCGATTACACCATTGCACTTCCTTGTCAAATAAAACAGTCACTTATTTATTTGTCCAACCAGCGGGAATGGAAGGAAAGAAGGAAAACTTTCTTCGGTAGCGTTCTTCCGATAAGGAGAAGAACGAGATTTGTTGCGCTAAATAAACCCTTTAGTCTAAAAAACTACGTTTCCTTGATACTGGAGAGAAAAATTAATACTATAAATGGTGCTTTAGTTAGTTCAAGGTTTCTCGCGATTGTTGATATATTGTTTATGAAAAAGTTTGTAAAACAGAGTTTAAATTAATTCGTTTTTAAAATATACAAAAATATTCTATTGACGAGAAAGATATTTAATATCCGTTATAACAGCGATTTTCTTTATATATAACAAGTTGACATGTATATTATATATCTGTTTTAGACGACGTAGAAAAAAAAACACGAACGGAGAGAGTTTTATGCGAAGAATCATAAAAAGTATAAATATAACTATAAATAATGTGTGTAATTATATTGCGGTTAACCTTTTATAATAACTTGTTGTAATAACTAATGACAAGTATAATTATAATAATACTTAGCGGATAAATAAGGTATAAAATGAAAAACAGAACATCGGTGTAACATTCTCTCCGTGTAGAAGCGCGACATCACACACATCCCGAAACTCAAGCATATCCGATGAACCGAGAGCGAGAGAGAGAGAGCCTCTTTCCTGCGCGTCGATCACACAACCTTTAACGATATAGACTATAAGCTCTGGACGGTCCCCACAATGTATAACTTTTTAACAAGACGTGTCCGCGGACATGTCAAATCTCATATCACGCCGGCACTGCGTCCAAAAATTCTAAAATAGATGATTTTTTAATGGTAGAAGAGAATTTTAATATTCTGTGTTGTGGATATAATGTAGAACCATTTTTTTGTTTTTTTCAAAAGAAACGTTAGAATAACGTTAATTAAGGGTTATACTTTTGACGCAGTGCACGACGAGACTAAAAAGACACAAAAGTGGATGCGTTGTTTGTTGCTCAGATGATCGATGTGTAGACTTTTCGTATAAGACAAAAAACACGTTTCGTTATATTCCATCCTTACTCCTTTCAACGTTTCGCGCGAAGGTGAACACGTGCGAAGGGAAGACCGCGTTATAGCAAGTTTTTCACGACTCCTCGAGAGAAAACGCCGCTGCTGATGACACTAACAGAGAGAAAGACACTCACTCACCCACGACGGTTATATAGCTCGCTTCATTTTTTAATGAAAAAAACAAAAAAAAAAAAAGAAACGACGACGCAGAATTATGTAAATCTAACTATTAATGAAGAGAAATAGAAAAACACGAGTAAACTTGTAAACTTAACGTGTAAGTTTATCGTTTGTTGCGTGGATTTATATATGCAGAAACAAAAAAATTACAACAATATAACCGAGACGAAGTGAGCCAATGGTCCCTCCCCCGCCCAGCCAATTGGTAATACTTACTACCTAGATATTGTAAACTTCTCTGTCGCTGTCATCCCGCATGCTTATACGAACAAGAAATAAACAAAAAAAACGATACCCTACGCTCTAGTATGTCACGTAAAGGAAAAACTATCGAGTGCAAAAACTGAACAACAGAAAACTATATATAAACATTGTAATACACGTGAAGAAGGTCGTTTTCACGATGGCGGCGTTCATATTATAAATGTCGAGAAAGGAGGCGAGGAAGCTGGAGAGACACAGAGACCGATGCACGCACACATATATTCGCTGCATATACGTATACACAAAGCACGAGTAATCGCGAGAGAGTGAGAGTGAAGGATACTTACGCATGTTACATACATATATAAAGTTGATATAAAGACACTGTCAAGTGAGAAGAAGAGAAGTGAGCGACGGCACACACGACCATACATATTATATACATGTACACATTATATATTATACTTGAAAAAACTCGCGGTTGATATACCATATAGTTATGTACACACCTACACGCGACGCATACATATGTCTGTATATACATATTATATTATATAAAAGCAAGACCCTCTTGAGCGAGACTCGATAATATACATATAATATTGTGTAAAGGGTACGTGGGATTATAAGGGTGTGGCGAAGAAGAGAAGAAAAATAAATAAAAGACAAAATATGATACACAAGTAAATATAAAGAAAAAAGCAAATCGGCCCGATGCACGGCCCCGCGCGGCTCTGACGGGGGCGGATAATGTTTATTTAAAACAAAAAGTAAATAAAAAATAAAAATAGTGTCTCAGCCGGCGCGCGCCGGCACACGGCCCTGCGAGAGCCCTTTGTAAAGTATTTTTATATATATACCTATGTGTAAAATGTAACGACAATGCTAAATAACGCGTATACTGTGCTCGATGAAAAAAGAAAATAATTATACTAAAAGTTAAACATGATGATAACAAAAACATATATCAAGAAGATGTAAAACAAGTGCACACGTATTGATATACAGAAAAAGTACATATAAATATATAATACACACTCACATACACAACGTACACATACTCGCACAAGCACACGTCATTGATAATCGCATTCCTGAATATTGTATGCGTGTTACCGAACGAGACTCGGGCGAGAAAATAATTGGCTTGTTTTATATATTTTTGTTACGCGTGTACAAACGGTATAACATTAGTAATCTTAATGTGTCTTTTTGTAATATTTATGCTCAAATTAACGAAAAAAAACTGCAATGTTTTTTCCTGCTTCGCGAGAAATTGTCGCGCGATTGTTATTTCGTCGTTTTGAAAATAAGGAAAAAATATAAATATGTTATCGAGAGCTTTAAATTAAGTATACCGACAACTGATTCGACAATTTTGCGTTGTAACAATTATTTTCTCGCGGTTTCCGCTTGCGTACGTGTAAACGAAAAATAAAAAAAATTACTGCAAAAATCCCCGTTCTTGTGTACTTCCCGCCCCAAAATGCGACCCCCCCCCCCAGAAGAAAACGTATAGTATGCGCATATTTCGCTCTTTATATATATATGTGTCTGTCTTAAACGCGCGCGCGCGCGGCCTGTTACCTTCTCATTACACGCCTATGCGTCCGTACCCCCCCCTCCACACATGTTCTGGCACTTCAAATTTTTCAGAGTGAAAATTTCGTCATTATCGTGTCTTATGTTGCTTCTAAAGTGAAAATTTTTGTATTACGAAATGTAGATTAAAAATCTTTATTTAATAAAAAAAAGAAAAGAATTTATTAACAAAAGGTATTACAAGTGTATGAACTTGTGATGAACAATTTTTTATTCAATTATCTTAACAAATTTTCCTAAATTTAATTATAAGAAGTTATTTACAACTCAAAGTTTATTTTCTTATGGCTTTATATATGATTAAACACATACATGGTGTTGCTACGTTACCACGCCACCGGTTCTCTCACACTTCACTCTGAAAAAGCTTGAACTGCAAAATCAATCATTGCGTTTTGGCTCTTCCGTCTTCTTCGGTAAGAAGCGTTAAATTTTACTGTCGCCGGAGAAACTCTATTAACAATAAATGTATGTGTTTGTAAAACGCGATGCTATGTAACAATGAAGATGATGATGACGATGTAGATGATGATTGACCCGAACGGGGGGCAAAAAAGAAGCAAAAAGAAAAACGTATATCGATTATAATCGCCCGTTAAAAATAACACGTGTGTACATGCCCGAGCTTTCGGCGAATCGGCGCGAAAGCTCATTTACTAATCGAATTGCTGATTCTTCAAACGCATATTATACTTGACAAAGAGAAAAAGAAAGTCATACAGAATATATATAAAGCAGCGTAGGCGCAGAGCGTCGACGGTTGCGCATTACCAATTATTATTATTATACACGAGGGAGACAAATTTAGTCGTTCGATTTCTGACGGGCAACGCGAACAATTATTGCTATACACTTATCGAGAGAAAAAAATGGGAAAGTGATTTAGTGCTATATAATTAGTAATCAGCTCGGGTAATTAAGAGAAAAAAAACTATTAAAACAAAGTTGAATGGATATATTTTAGAGTCGATATATGTATATTATATTACGGCAGGAGGGTGAACGGAGAAAGGGAGAGAGACACACATCTGTAATTTTATAGGCTGTCCTTGCGAGAAAGGGAGAGACAATGTGTCCACGGGAGATGTATATTTTTTTAAATATTCGGCTTTACGGAAGTGGGAGAAAATAAAATATGAAGATTCGCGTAACGTTGTAATATGTGTACTGTAATACCCCTGGATGAGATAATTATGACGATTTGTGATTAAACACCAATTAATTAGTATTCTGTGTTGCATATTGTTATACGGTAATACGAAATTATTGAGAGAAACAGGAAAAAAAACGTTCATAGTTCTGTCAATGGTAATCAGTATTTGTAGAGTAAATGTATTATATTATTGATTAATTATTAGAGAATTGTATAACAAAAGAATATTATTGAGTGACTAATTACTTACATAATTAGTATTGATTATTTGTCCTAATAAAAAATTATATATAATTATATATGATATTTTATTTATCGAAACCTGGTCAAAATTACAAAAATCCATGATATTTTCATTTGTAGAAAAACCAATTAGAATCCAATAGATCATTTACGTATGCATGTGATATCTCTCATGTTGCGTAGATTATGTATCATATATAATTGTATATAATTTGCTCCAAGTTCGGTTTAGCAAGTATCCCGGTTGTTCGAGCTAGATGACGTACTCCACAACAAAGCGTTATACAGTGAAAAAATCCCATAATTGTGATGATACAAAACTACACTCAGTAATAAACATGAAAGTCAGCAGATATTTAAGCCAGAAAAAACTATAAGAGTATAAGAAAGAGAGAATTTAACATTTACAAAGCAAATCGCAATTCCATTAGTAAATAACAACGCAAAGTCCGACTCGTTGAAAATTACCCGCTCCTCCGCTAGGATGTAAAAGTAAAAGCGAACCAAAAAATATAAAAAAGTATAAAATGTAAAATGTGTGCGGTGGCTCTTAGAGACAGCGAGAGAGAAAGAGAGAAACATTGTAGAGATTTTTTGATCGACGAATCGCGCGACGAGCCGCCCCCGTGTCGGAGCAATGCATCGAGGTGCGCACATTATTAAGGCGTCTTTAAGGTTAGGTCGACACACTTCGATTAAGAGTATGTACGCGTATATACACAATGTGAAAGAGGGTGAAGGTGACGAAGTTGAGCACACGAACTAAATGGTGCACTGATAGAAAAACGCGAGAGAAATAAAAAGTATAATTCGCACTCGGTATGAGAATCGACGTTACCGGGTGTTCGGTACGGTAAAAACAAAGATTTACGAATAAGTTGTTACTTCGTACGTCTTTGAATTACACGGGACAAGTCAAAGTACCTTTTTGGCGGTTCTCGAGTGCATGTTCTATTATAAGAACTCGTTGAAGAGTATCTCCCCCCGTTTTCCCGTGAGAAACAATGAAGAAGAAGAAAAGGAGGAGGATAACCGTGCAAGAAGAAAAGTGCGCATAAACTCGCAGCAGATGATTTAAGCGCGAACGGAGGTTTAAAAACTTTACAAAAAAATACAAATGAAGTATAAAAAAAAAATATTAAAACAAAAAAGTGTGTGCCAGTGTATAACTTCGTAATAAGGTCGGCGTAGCCCGAGCAAATCGTTGTCTATCGTCTAGCGATGAAATTTACGAAGCCACGAGTAAAACCGTGCGAAGCTAGGTCGTCTAGTTTTTCCGTTAGAGTTTATTAGCTAGTCTTTTGGTTAGTGGAGACAAAAAAAAAATGCAGACAAACCCATAAAGCCAACGCAGCAAGCAGCATCAGCAGAGCAACCCTGCAGAACCGGAAAAGAAAATGGCGTATTTATAATTATGAAGAAGAAAAATAAAAGAAGCTCAAGCGCATGTTGTCGCTGAATTATGTGCGGCCAAAAGCTGATGCGTGATCCCCAAGAGAAGTGCCCCCTGCTCCCCCGTTCCCCTAGTGTCCCTTCTCGACTTTTCCTTTTCAAGCTCCGAATTGCGCTTCCGTGGCGGGGAAAAATTAGCCGCAAGCCAAAAGAATTTTAACGAGCGGCTCGTTGGGCGCGAAATAACGAAAGGCGGCCAAGCTTGAAAAGCCCATCGGTGTGCAAAATTCTCTGATTTCAAATGGACGCCCATAGAGCTAGCTCTTCTAAAAAAGATTGAGGCTTCGGTATATATAAAATCGAAACGCATTTCGAGCGCCCGCGAGCATTTGCATTTTAATTCAGGGCGACTCTTTGTCCGAAGAGCAATTCGGAGCGCGAGATGAAAAAAAGGAGGCGAGAGAATAAAGGAGTGGAAAAAAGAGAGATAGAGAATTCCGATATAGCCCCCCCTCAGTGGAAAAGCGAGCGCGTTGATGGCCGTCGTTCGATGCGTGCATATCGAGTTGAGCTGATCTTTGTGTGTGTGTAATAAAAAAGAAAAAAAAATTGCTACATAACAAAATGGAACAGAGCTGATCTGAGAAGAAAAAAAGACGTTATTTATTTATCGCGAAAAAGAGAGAGATAAAAAAAAGGAACACACGCGCACGTTGAAACTGCGTATAGTTTTCCCACGCTCCCGAGGACCCGCGAGCGTATAAAACTTGAGGCCGGATAAAAAGAAGGAATACAGGAAAGAGAAAAAAAAATGAAACGGTGAAAGACGGAAGGTGCGAAGAAGGAGTTTTATACCGCGGGTCCTCGTGGGGGGAAAAGAGTTGTTTTTAGGATGGCTAGAAACTTACAAACTATTCAGCGAATGTCCTTAAAAAAGTCTGATGAAACGTACAAAACTAATTAAGGGTGCGAGGAAGGAACGAACGCGTTAACTTTTTCAAATTCCGATACGTTTGCTTTCGTCAGACTTTTGGTAGGAGTTTCAAGGCGCTTTTCATTGTTTTTTAAATAATAACGAAAAAAAAACACTAAAGAGGCGAACGGTGTTTTAGAAGCAGCTGAAGCAGCGAAACGACGAACACAAAAAAAAGATGATAAAAAAAGTAATTAACTCCGAGAGTATGTGCAACTTTTATTTTAAGAGATATACCAAACGACAATAGCCGAATGTATATGTCGACACGATATGCGCAATCTTGATTTTCGCCCCGTGCGCTTTATAACCGAGGACAAAAGGGACGAGAGGATGAGAACTAAGAGACACAACGCGCAACTGTAGTGCCTGACAAGCATTTATTCTTTGTACGTTGTACAGTCGCGTGCGTGCAGTGTGCAGTAGTACAGAGCGCAATTAAATTGCCGCGAGCGAGTCGGGGAAAACCGGAGAGAGTTAAGAGAGAATGAGAGATGGGACGCACGCAGAGCTTGGAAAATCCGCGGAAAATCAATGTTGTCGCTAATGTCGCATTGCACGTACACATTGCGAGGAAGGAAATTATTCATCACGCAGCTCTTTTAGGTATTGACTGACGACTATGTGGTAAGGCGTAATAAAACTATAACTGTATGTGTAATCTCCGCGAGGCGCTCGGTCAACCCCCGTTCGATTCTCGCGTCCGCATCTCGCCGTTAGTTATTAACGATTATAATTCTGATTATGATTAAACATTTGCATATATTAGACACGTAAAAGGTACGAGCTAGTTAACTGTAATTATATATTTTTTATAATTAACCGTAACCGTTAGTCTCCTAGTCGTGTGTTTATCATCGATTTTCCTCGATCGCGTTGTTGCGCGCCGCGTCGGTGCGAGAATCACTGGTGACCGAAGCTCCTCCCGGGAGTGAGAGAAAAAGAGAGGGAAGAAAATAGGCGCACGTGCGGTTGTGCTCACAACACGAAGTTGGCAGGATTCGTTAAATTTTCAAATTTTACGCTACAACATGTGACGTTCGTTTTTTCCGTTACTTATATCGCATGGTCTGTGCGGGGCAAGACGATGATCCCTACTGGTGAGAAAGAGAGTGAGCGAGAGAGTAAAATGATTGCACGGCGATTGTAAAAAAAAAAAAATTTTATCGAACGATCGAAAGCTGAGATATACCGTTGATTTTAACATTTCTGCGCATTTTTGTCTGTGAACACGAGTTTTGCGGTTACCTTACAAATGAAAACTATGGTTAGGACCATGAAGTTACATTGTAAAATATTAATATTAATATTATAATAAATTTACAATAGTTATAACAAAAGTACAACTTGTTTTATATTTATTATATCCTATATTTTTATTTATATGTTTTAACAACGTTATTATTTTATAAACTTTAACAATGTGTTATATTTTTATAAAATTCATTTCAAATTCAATGAAAAAAGATTACCGAGTTAAAATAAATTTCCTAATGATTTTCTTTATCGATTTTTCATCGATGCAATTATCAACATTGCATTATATAAAATTACTTTGAAGATTTTAAAAAATTGTGTATCGATAAGATATGCCATTGAATAAAATCTGTTTACAATTTTAACTCTATAGCCGTTAAAATTAAGATTACTCTTAAGTAGAAGTTTAATACTGAACAGTATTCGTCATGCACACATATTGATAATGTTCGTGGCTTCCAATAGATTTGAAACAGTAGTTGACAATTTGAAAGACACATCTTTCATGCAAAGTCGGCTTTTTATTCCTGAGTTATGAAGAGCGTAGTGGTACAGATCAGCATAAAACTAAAAAAAAATTGATATCAATGTTTAAAATATTTTTAATAACTAAGATTCATGATGAAGATACTTTAAAATTTGTTTTTATGATTTGCCTTACACTGTCGTGGTTATCAGCTGGTTCATCACAAAATTCTGGACTAACTTCTGAGCAGTTAACTATCATAGTGCGAAAAGGCGAAACCAACAATATTGCATTAGATCTCTGAAATTAATAAAGTAGATTATATTAAAGGAGCATAAAATTCCAGTTATAAAATCGATGATTTCACCTTTAGTTAACCATCAAAATTTTGTTTCTTTAAATACTAAATATTTTTACAAGATGTTAATTAAAAATATTATGTTACAATCAAGCAGAAAAATGGTAGATAAATAAGGAAAAATTGAAAACAAATTTTTGTCAGTCTTTCAATTAATCTGAACAAATAATTTGTATAAAAAAAAATCATGGTGAATGGGATAATTAATGTTGAAGGATACCGTATTTTAATCTTTCTACAATAGTAAAAATAGGATTCATTCACCTTTTATTTTACATTCGGTTTTGTACTCAAAATAAACCTATTCACTCAAGATTTCAGAGAATTTGAATAACTCTCGCAAGTAATATAAACTTATATATTATTTAATATTTTTGAAAAACAATATATGCAGCAAAACCATTTAAATCCTAACAATATTATTAATATAAACCACATTGAAAGAAATTTCATTTATAATCCAGGAAAAAATAGCAACTTATGGTTATTTAAAGACCAAGATAAATGTATACTGAGTCAACTTTTGACTCATCTGATAAGAGATTCTAGAAATGTATTTCTGAGAGTTTTATTTAACACGATGATAAAAACAAGAAGACTAATTTGAAAAAGCATGAATTCATAATGGGACTATAAATAACTCCTATTATGACCGAATCTGAATATTCTAGATATCAGGTGTTGAACAAATCAACGAAATATTTAAATAGTATCTTTAGAAAATAAAACTTATGAATACTTATTACAATAACTATTATAGTTTTTTTTTAATGGAAAAGCTTGATAATTCCACAGTCTAAAAATCAACCTATATCACTTAAAAACGCGAATCAAAGACCATCTTACATATTTCTTTCTTCCAACCTTCCCAGTCGTCCTTATTCTCACCTCTTTGGCTATACACCCGTGTATCTCTTTAATCTGCATGGCGATCTCGCGCGGTCCCCGAGTGGCATTCCAGCGCGACCACGAGAATATGTAGGCCGTGCAAAGCAGACCCATGCAGCCCTGCAGATGTTTTCCCGCCACCGGATGCTTTTGCGCCAGGCCCTTCACGTAGCTCGCCGCGTCCACCTCGGGGAAAACGTCACAGCCGGCTGCTCGCATTTTCTACGAGAATCACGTGATTGGGTAGGTATTAAGTAGAGGATTACTTTGTGTTAGTATGGTTTTTTTTTTGTACTCGTATGATATGAGTGAGCTCTGGGATAAGAATATGCGGCATGTGCAAATATTTGATGGTGAAATGTATTATTTCTCATTGTTATTTGACTTCAAATTATTTCATAAATTATTTCATTTTATTGCTGTTTGCAGGAAAAGCACCGACTTTTCAAGTGACAAATACAGGATTTTATAAGAATAAGAAAAACCTTAGTGGAACTGTGGACCGCACAATTCCAGGAGCCCCTCTATGCCACGACCGAACTATAATATATTTTGTATTACTCACAAGAATTAATATGTGAAGTTTCATAAATTTTCCCATCAATTCTTGCAAAGACGTTGAAGTTCCACCAATTATTGAGTGTAAACTAACCAAATCTTCCTAAAAATAAAAGCAAATTCGTATATTGTATTAGTTTTTATAGTATCTTTAAAAGCAGTCTTGAATTTATTTTACGATTTGAAAAAGTATAAGTATACAGAACAATTTTATTGATGAAATTAAAATGTAGGAGAGCAACATTTTTAACTTTTTCAAGAATTTCAACAAAATTATGTCGTGGTAAAATTTTCCAAATCGGAAAATCTTCATTTTTGACAAAAAGATAAGCAGCATAAATTATAGCGTTCTATTTTTAGTTGTTATTCGTTCTTTTTTTATACTGATCCAATATTTAATTCTTACTTTTTTTATTACTTTATCCTTATCATTTTAATTTAGTTAAGAAGCAAAGCTTACAGTAGAGTCAAACCAAATTAAGATCAACTAGTCGAATTATTTATTACACATTTATAAATTTTATAAGAAATACGTCTATAAATTAAATTATAGTCATAATATTACTATCATTATAATTTGTTAACATAAATCTTATGCAGGATATATATATATATATATATATATATATATATATGATATCTATTCATCGATTGTTACTCTGTTTAACTAAACAGATTACCTGGCAGATTTTTATATTAGTGAAGATTCAGGAGAAAATTATTTATAAATTAACGAAACCTACCTTAAAGAAAAGAAAAGAAAAAATTTTTACTTAAATTTTCATTTAATCATGAGTTTAGCTTCATCATTTTTAAACTAGAGTAATTAAAAGGTTGCACTTAATCATTGTAAAATTATATGAAACTTCGTTTCCGCTATTTCTTTTGTATTTCTCATATATACATGAAATTTTCAAGTAATTATAAAAACTGTTTATACATTCAACAAAACTAAAACAAACTTTTGCAACAGTTTTTGCGATGAAAATTCTCTGAAAATGAAACAATAATCTCACCCTCACGAGAAACTCGACTTGTATGATTGCCCCGGTGATACTCAGCAGTACTCCTCCGTTACTATTCTTCCCGGTTTCGGGCTTGGGCAGGTTGACATGTCGGTTACTGGCCAGGCCCAGTACGCCCAGCCGACCCGTGCGAAACGTCACCGATTGCTGTTCCTCGTTGTACTTGATGTCATGCACCTCTTCCGACGTCCAGCGGCACTCGTCCGGCAACCAATGAACCACCAACGGCGGCTCGAACCACAGAATCGCGTCCGGCAGTCTGCGGCATGAACGGTTTTCGGGATTAAGGGCGCGCTGCGTGTGGATTTAGGGATTGGCCATGTAACGCGGTGAACGTGGGTGTTGGGAAAGTGAGGGAATGCGTAGAGTGGATGAGAGATAGTTTTATGGGAGGATTGGCAATTGAGGTGAGTTCGTAAATATATAGTTTTAGTTATTTTGAATGAAGAAAGCTATAAGATTTACCCTTTGAATTAATATGTGAAAAATGAGTTTTTGATTAAAAAATTGCCGGAATTAGATTTTAGAAAAACGAAGGTTTTATTGTTGTTTTTGTTATTTAGTTGCTTAAGCCAAGTTTTCTGAAATTTGGTCGTTTACCTTGCATTTTCTCGACATAAATAAAAAGTTTAGTGTTGGAAGAATATTTGTGTAGTTTCAGAAAGGTTAATGTATTTTAAAAAAGTTGCGGAAGCCATCTTGCAGCATTAAAATTTGTAAGAAATTGCCACATTTTTAAAAGAAATAACGTATCAATGGTATGTATTTATTACACTCACTTACAACGGACTTCATTTCATAATTCTTGCTCCCTGAAGTTCAATAAATATTATTTTCAGTAGTGGAAACAAAATATTCAATTGTTTTAAGTTAATGAAGACATAAATATAAACAGTACAATTTTTCCTAATATTGAATAAATATAATTTTAAAGTAAATCAACACGCATGTATTACTGTAAACAAAAATATTTATCGATATCCAATTTATTTTTGTGATGTTTGTTTATACGAGGTTTCGTTTAACAGAAATAAACTAGCAACTACAAAGCTGGCACTTTTCACAGTAAAACTTTTTCAGAAATGTTTCAAATTCATCTATTCAAATATCTTTAAATTACTCAATTATATACAGTGTATAAATCACTTATAAAACAATCAAATTTACTTAATCACCCAAGCAAATGTCCCACAAAAATCCCTCCAACACTAGCACCCGTGACCACAAACTACCAGTTAAAATGCCAGTTTCCACCGTCAGGCCACCACAGCACCCGTCTAAATCCCAGTGGCACAATCATTACTTGATTAAATCTCGG